>CAJNOL010003393.1:0-22581 GCA_905250125.1 Rotaria sordida
TTTAACGTCTTCATTCTTTACAATTTAGTTATATTATGTATAGGGCTAGTTACAGATTTGTATATCCTGATTCGACGTATTAGAAATATTTGGATTGCCGAAGAACTATGTACAAAGGTTATTTGACGTGCTGAACACGAAGGTGAAGTTAGTTTTTATTGAATCGGTTGGGATCTTGGAAAGGTTTTCCAGAAAATCCTGAAAAACCTCGACGCACAATTTTTTTGGAACTTTTAAATTCACCATTGGATAGAGCATTCAAAATAAGGTACTCAGGCCATATTTCACATTGGTTCTAATCTGCTATCCAAGCTTTTGGAAGCTCAGATATTCGTAGATCCTAGAGAAAAGCAGGGTTTTGAATGATAATTCTAAGTTTTATAGCTGAAAATGGTCTGAAGGAACTTTTCTTGCTCATATTAGAAAAGGCCACATTGTTTTACTAATTATGAACATTTTTTTAAGAGGTTAGAGTAACGATTAAAGGAGGTATAATGCCAAAAAATTTGTGTATATAGTCAAATGAGTATCTGTAAATGGGCTGAGTTTTTATTTAATGAAAAGCTCTGAACACTTGATATGTTGATATTCGTAATCAGCACACTTGATTATACCAATAAATATGTATTTCATCAGAATCAAAAATAAAAAGTTTTTCAGAGATTCCTGTGGGGAACTACAAGCCCCAAAAACCTTTTGGTGAGCTATACAAAAAAAGACCTGTGGAATATCATCAGGAACCATGTCTTACTTCAAATCGATAAAAAGAAGTTAATTTCGTTGGGGGTAAAAAAATGGCCTTATCCGCCCTCGTCCTTTTTGAAAATTATATAAATAATGAAGAAATCGTATGAAATTTCAATATAACTATTTCAGTCAATCTAACTCTACCATTTTGAACAGATTATAAAATCGAAAATCATGCAGAGACTTAACATATATCACACATAATTAGTTACTCACTGGTAAACTTCTCTACGAATGAAATGTTTCAATTGATTCCAAGATCGAAGTCAACACTAATAGTGTACTGCCGTAGCTAAAGAACTAGTATTATTTAGTTTAAGTAACGGGTGGCCCACCTATAATGGCATAATTTATATTTCGTGTTTTTCTCAGCTAGCTTTCATTGTATAGACTTGTGTCTAGTCTCAAAAGATTCTTCTTTTAATTATCTACAAAATTACATCAGAACATTTAATATAAGCTACTCATTTACAAAAGTGACCAAATAATACTACCTCGCTGCAATGTGCAAGAGTTTCTCACATGAAAAATAGTTGTTGGGATCTTATTCATTGGAACTCTGACCCTTCAAATAAACTTATTAGCCATCTTGTAGTACGCAAAATGGCTCTATCTTTCAGCACTGTTCAAAACAATTTTTCGCATCAATGCTCCTTGCTCACGAAAAGAATTTTTTTTTCGAGAATTTACAAAATCATGGTTTTAAATCAGCAATTTTGGGACATTTAAAAGCTGTGGTAAAAATCTATTAAAACTCAATCCTTCGAGTTTTGTATTATTATAGTTTGAATATGAATGGTACGTTACATTGAACGCTCATTATGAGAATATAATTGGGGTTTTGGATAAAATTAGCAAAATAAGCCTAATATTGACTGCTTTCAACTCAGTTTCAAGAAGCTAGCCACTGCACTGTAATGCTTAGTTGAACTAACTTTCCCTGTATATCACGAGAAAGAGTTCAGTTCATTTCACTAAAAAAACATTCTTACAAACGTTTATGTATGTCTAATGATTGGAAAAAATCCAAGCTTTTTCAAAACAAAAAAACACGCTAGAAAATTGTATATGTTGTAGAAGTTCAATATTATTCGGTCACTCTTTTAAATTGGACGTTTAGATTAAATGTTCTAATCTAGTGCTATAGAGAATTTAAAGGCGAATCTTTCGAGACTAGGCACATAATTTTACAATGAAAGTTGATCGAGAAAAACACGAAATATAAATTGTGCCATTATTTATGCTCCACCTATTAATTCATTCATTTTATTATAATCGATTGGTTTGATCCTATAAACAATTATTAATGACCTGTTTTTTATCTAACTATTTCATCCGTTTTAATGTAATCGTTTGAATCGATTAAATAATCCAATTAATGACAAAATTTTATGAGTACCTCTCACAATTCTTTTATTTTTCTTACAATGAATACCTGTATGGAATATAAATTGAAAGATGTAACAATAAACAAATATTTCTAATGTTAACGTCAATGGATTAGTCTATTGAGAAATTCTCGAGAATTAAGAATTTCTTCTAATCAATCATCAACCTCTTTTAGACTTAGTTCAATCAATGTAATCATACACGATGTTAGCGTCACACTGAATAAAAATACCATTCTAAAGAAAGTCTTATTCGTAACCATTTTTTTTAGTGTAAATTTAATAACAAAGAGCAGACAAATGTTTTTAAGTTACCTTTTGTATCTGCTGTATTTTATTTGGTCTAATACCATAGCCAGAGAGGTCAGAAAAATTGTCTCTTTCTTCTTTCTGTGTCGTTATTAGATTTAGTCAAGCTTATTTACATCTGATTATCTGATTATCTCATTTATGTTAATGAGAAATATAGGTTATCAATACTTCTCTTTCGGACATATCTCTATTTACGTTCTTCTTTTTACATTCGTCAATTCAACGGATAGATCTACAATGAAATATAACAAAGATAAAATAAAACATGTGAAATTACGACAGAGCATTTTGAGTACATCGCGTTTCAAAGAGAAATGTAACCAAAAATGAGAAGAGATATTGACTCGCTGCCATAATGAAGAAGACAAAACGATAAATATTATTATACATTCAAAGTGTATCTTTCTGCTGCTGATGAAAACGAAATATACGAAGAGATATTAATATTGGTGTCGAACTTAAAGTGCATTCAATAAAGAGGACTGACTTGCAATTTTTTATAAGAAGTAAAAGAAAAAGTGCTTCGTCTTTAATAATGATAATGAGACATAAGGCAAAAAAACCAGTATGTGGACGATTCCAAGACTTACAATGCTGTGAAAAATTAATGAATTATCATCCACCTTTGATATCTTTCGAATATTGTTCTTGATCAATATCACTGTTTCGTTTAAAACTCATCATGAATATATAGATTAATATGTGTTCTTCCAGTATGTATTGATTGAATAAATACTGAAAGAGTGTACACATGAATTTATATACTGGGAACGAATTTTAAAGAAAAAAAGTAATATTGATCAAGAGTAAAATTCGAAAGAAGTCAAAGACAGAAGTTGATTCTATAATTTCTCACAGTATTCTACTCAAGTCGAATATGCACGCTGGTAAACAAACGTTTACGAAGAAAAACGTAGATATACGGAGGCTGCGCACGATTTTCGTATTATACTGACCGGTACCATGAGAAACGGATTCCGTATACGGAGTTCGTACAAAAATACGGAGTGATTAAACGGTAAATATCTATGCTTCGTATACGAAGCTATACGACTGTTGTATACGGTTGTATATCACCGTCCGCAATCGTACCTGATCGTATACGGCTATTGTAACCCTACAGTTTATTGAACAGTACGTTTTTCAATTTATTTTATTTTATTTTAATTTATTTTAGGTCTTCGTGATGGATTCAATCAAGGAACAATAGGCATTTTTATTTATTTTAATTTTTTTCATTTATTTTAGGTCATCTTGATAAATCAAATCAAGAAACAGTAGGTATTTTTATTTATTTTAGATCATCTAATGGAATCAAATCATTGGTTGCTTGGTGACGGAAGTGCGTGCAATATACGGTAAACTGGATAATATTTTTATCGTATAGAGAGCCAAATACGATCGGTTACGACCGTGTACGACTAAAATACGGTCGTTTACAATCGTAAACGGCCCTATACGATCTCCGTATTTCGCCGTATTTCTCCATATACGATCACGGTCACATACGATCGTAATACAATCACATGTATTACGGCGAAATACGGTTGTATACGGTCGTAAGCGATTGTATACAGAGTCTGTAACCGTCGATCTGGATATACAACAACTGTTCTTTCATGCATAAGAAAAGCATTTTTTATTAGTACTTTGTATAGATACATCATTAAATGAAGAAAACAGAAATAGTTCATGTAGAAAATGACCTGATCGATGTAATAGAAAAAGACAACAGAAAATAAAAATTGATCGATTTTTTGTTAAACAAGAAAATAAATTACAATTAATTACAAAAACAAGCATCACTTTATCATTTAAAAATTAACATCAAAACGAGAAAATTTATCATTTCCTTTGCCTGAATCAATGTCTTTCTTTTCTGTTTCAGGATGTTCAGTCATTTGATTCGTTGTTTGTGTTGGTCGATATTTTTCAGTAACAGATTGTTGTTCTGATAAACGAGTACTACGTTAATTTGTTCGTTTTTGTGCTTTAATTTCTTCCGGTGATGGATAATAATATCGACCATAAGCTTGAGCAAATGGATTATCAGGACTCATATTTAATGATGTTTTACTTAACGGAGCTGATGAAATTACTTTTTGAGTGAGAGATTGTGTACGTGTCGACAATGATGGCGGTGGTGGTGGTGGTGGTGATAGTTGTCGTTGTTGACGAGGTGGACTTATTGGTGGAATATAGGATGATTTATTTGATGTTTCATTATGATTGTAAACATTTGATGGTGGCCTATGTACTTGAATAGGTCGATAAGAAAGTGGTGCTGGATTATTTCGTGTCCAATCAGCAATTGATGTTGATACTGAATTTACTCGATTTCCCAAACCATTTGTTGAATATTCACGGATTAATGATGGGCGATAAGTACTAAATGGATTATTATCAGATAAATCACTTGTTGGAATTAATGGTACCGTCGTTTTAGGTGTTTCAGTAATGCGTTTTTTTGTATCAACTTGTGATGGATAATGATAACGTTCATATGTCGAATTAAATGGATTATCATCAGATAAATTTAATGATTTATTATCCGTTGAACGGATATTTGTAGCTTGATTTGTTATTCTTTTTGATGGATCAGTTTGTGATGGATAACGATAAACACCATAGACAGCATGAAATGGGTTTTCATCAGAAAGATTTAACGTTTTATTAATACCACTACTACTTTTTGGTGGAGATACTATTGATGTTATTTTACGTGGTGAATTCAATTGTTCATATGGACGAGCTGGATCACAGAATGGATTTTCACTTGACATCATATTCGTTTTTTCAATACCACCTCCACCACTGGGACCATTACTCATACCTCGGATATGACTATTAGTTGATGGATAACGAGTTAAACTCGTTGAAGCAAGGTTACTATAACGGAGAGAAAAAAGTAATTTTTTCTTCTATTTATAAACAATATGAAAGAATGATTTACTTATTTGCTGATGATGATTGTTGTCGTCCAACATTACTTCTTTCATTTGAATAAATAGTTGATGTTGGTGGTTGATAATTTGGATAATAAGGTAACGATTGAGAAGAATCTGATCGATCGAATATCAAACTACTTTTATTATTATTTCTTATATTTGATTGAGAATCATGAGTATGATGTCGAGTTGCATGCATAGATGGTTGTTGATTTACATACGCATTTTTTAAATAATAGATATGACGTAGTTTTTTACTTACGCATTTTTTTATTTTTTATCATGTAAACAAATCAATAGAAAAACAAACGAAGGAAAAAAAGAATTTTCATATGCTCAGTAAATATAATTGCAACATCATGCACATACATAACCATACTGGTTGCTATGACTTTTCTTCTTTTCAGATAAAACTAACGCCACTTCTCTTTGTTTTTACTGTTCTGTCAATCGAACGTCTATCAATAAAATTATTACTATTGATATTCTTTCTTCTTCTTTTGATCAAATATATAAATATAGAAACGAGTATTTTATTATCAGAACAATAGATACTAAGTAACATAAAACAATAATTTGTTTAGAAAATTCATCAGCATACTAATTTTGTCGAAAAAAAAATGATCTGCATAACTATCAACATATTCATATGTGCAATTATAACAAGAAAATTTATTCAGTTCTTTGTTTTTTAATTCAATAACATAACTAAAACTTTAAGATGGTAGACTTTTAATTCTAAACAAATTTAGACTTTTTTTCGTATCTATGGCTTTCTATTTTTAATAAATTTCGTTTCATCACATGGATAATCAATTGTGATTCTTAATTATTCACAGCGAGAGTAGGATGATAGTATTTTCGATCATCAACTTTTTTAGCATTCATTTCACACTATTATTGTTTGTCAATAAAGTGTAGATGTTACTCCAGGCCGATGATAACCTCACCCTCACTCTGTAGTATCCTTCACTGTCAATCAGACTAAAAAACTAAGCATATCTTTGACCTCGATAGGAATCAAAGTGTAGTGTACACAACAAACAATATATATATGTACTATAATATTAAGCTAGGAAACAATAGTTTTGGTATTCCTTCAGACTAACTATATCGCGGCATCCACACTCTTTGATGTGCTCTGCCAGTTAGACCAATTAGTGTATCCGGTGTCATCGATCTAGGGAAGAAGCATATTTTTAAACGGATATTTAGTTTTTCTACAGATACACGTACTTCATTTACTAATTGCTTTGATCCCTAAAAATAAAGTGCTGAATATGAATAAGAAGTTGTGTGAATCGTGTAGAAGTACTCAAGAAGAAATAATGAAAAATCACTAGTTGAAAAAAAATTAGTAATCAAAAGTACTTTTGCTCTTGAAAATAGGTATTTTCAAGAAGAAAACATACTTCATGAAATTTTAGCTAGTTAAACTTTGTATAATTTAAGAACTTGATATAATAAAAATAATCTATTTTGTTTCTTGATTCGAACAATAAGACATTTATCTTACGTATGTACAGTAAATATTTTTCCTAGTATATAGTTATATTAGTCGTTATACAACTAATTATTTGTCAATAATCTACATAATGATACATAAAATGCAGAATGCTTCATATCTAAAAAAACAATTAAGATATGTCTGGACATTTCAATACTATTTTTAATTTTATTATAAAAATAAGAAAAGTGATCAAATTTCAAGATTGTATAAAAGAATAATAATTTTTGTCAAAACTGTATAATATAATTGCTAGAAGTATCACCTACTGTGTAAACATGTATACGAATATTCTTAACTATAAAGTTTTGAGTAAATCTTAGAAACATAATAAGATCTCTCTAATATTGTGTCGTGTATTGTTGTTGCTATACTATCTTTTTTAAACTGTGTAAAATTGAAATCATCAGAATTAATCCAATCTATTTTTAACAAGAATTTTAGAGGTTTCAGTTGATTTAAATTTCTAGATGATTTCCTATTTTTGCCTTTTATCAATGATACATCTAATAATGGTCCAAAAATTGAACGATGCCCAAACAATTTTGTCCTTATTAAATCAATTTTGGTATTTTCTTTTTTTTTACAGCAATTCATTCAGTTGTTATTGAGCATTGAAAAATTTTTTTAACAAACACAAAATCTTCGATTATCTATCCATTAGTCGTGTAATGAGAAACTATGATGTAAAGAATTCTTCTTCTTTCGAATAAACTATAATGAAATCTAGTACCTGTTCCGAAGATTTTCGTAGTTCTATGCTTGAAAATTGACTATGAAATTCTGCTTACCATGTACATCAGTAAATTTTGTAAGATTGAATTTGGATAGATTCTTAAAAGTTTTGACTAACTCAAAATTATCGAAAAAGAACTTTTCAATGATGAAATTATGTTAAGCTGTATTTTTGTATGAAAGAAAATTTTTGGCAGAAGAGAATTCAAAAAAATCAACACTCTTATAAAATTGAGGTAATCAAAAACTATCAAATAAATCAACTTTTTCTGTTAATATTTATATCTCAAAATTAATGAGGCCGATGTGAAGTTTCGTCGAAACTAATTGAAATGATTTTGATATACCCACACATTATAATAGTCAAATCCAATGACAGTTCGATTACTGTCAACAATTTATTTGACATGCTCGACAGCTCCTTTGTATCAACGAATATCTTCTAAATAGTGCTGTGGTTATGTTGAACTGAATGACAATCATCGATATAGATCAATAGACTCAATCAATTTGATTATATCTAACATCCAATACTTCGATATACGTACCTTGTTTATTAAGCACCGTACTAATATTAATAGATTCATAAGGAATTTCCAACTGACTGAGTTGCAATGTCTGAAGAGCATGTTTCAAATGGTCCAATACACCATTAAATTTACCTTGCCCTAGAAGAATTATAACAATGTTGGAGTAAATCAGAAAGATCTGAGAAATATCTAACGACAATTCATTTTAACTGATATCGAGAGATTGTTTTAAGTGTAACAATACACGAGAAAGATCACCTAGTATGATGTAGGTATGTTTAGTCTTCTTGAACTCACAAATCTTAGTCATCAAAGAAGCTGTTCGATCGATGTAATCGTATTGGTCCTAAAATTATCGTTCTCATATTTTATGTGAGTTGTGAATCATTATCACTTGTCAATATCAAATTCATATGGTCTAATCGTTTTTCAATCTGTTTTATTTCATCTATTGAAAATTTTTGCAAAACAGAACATCTCTTTTTTCGTCTATATAGTAACGAATGTTCTTCAACGAAATGAATCAAACCGATGAGATATGTAGATATATGTCCATTTACAAGGATGTATCTATAAAATCTGAATTCTTTCGATCGTTATCAGTGACGAGAAAACGTACATGTCAATATACACTCGTCGGTAACAAGATGCTGAATGATAAGAAGACATTCTTGGCTTTATTTCATCATTTCTCATTATCGATATACTATGAAAGGATAGTTATTCTTCAAATAAGTATGTATTTCTAGGAATGGTCGATGTCGAAGAAATAAATACATTTTTATAATAATTTCAAAATTTTGTGCTGTGAGTGTTTTGTTTAACAGTGAACATACAAAACATTGCCGAGTTTATAACTAAATATGTGATGGATGATCATATTTTTGTTTGAATTTATCAATGACAGACAAGTCACAATCCTTATTAGTATATTGTTCTCAACAATCATTAACTAGTTCTTTCTTATCATTTTCATTGTGTAATAGCTCAAATAGAATTTTTTTGAGTAGTTGTGAGTATATAAATGATTGATTAAATTCATTTATGTCAATCGACACCTTCATGTGAAAATGTTGATTTGTGTAAGTACAACCTTTGATTGTTGGACATCATTTTTTGAGTACGTTACAAATATACATAGACATTTCAATGAAAGTTTTTAAAAAATTTTTTATTTTTATTAATTCATACTTTATACTTTATTTTATTAAAACAAAATATAGAGATCGATTGTCACTGATCAATGTTTTCGATTAAAAGAACTTGTTGAGCAAGAGAATCTGGAATAATCATGAATGCTTTATCATTTCTAATATTTCGGATAAAACCTATAGATTGATTTGAAGTAATAAATGTTTGAACGAAACTAATAATATTTTATAACTGAGTGAACTTCGTGCAGTTTCCTTGAACTAATCAATGTTAAAAACTAATCAAATCACAATGAAGTCTTTAACCATTCGAGATGGTTTAAATCATTATCTGATATCTGTAACGATTGAGTTCAAATGGATACTTATAGAAGATTTGAATAATTTACTATATGTTTGTATGATATCACTTTATTGTTTTGTTTTCTTTTACTACGTGAAAACACAACTCAATGTTCATGACAAAAATCAATGAACATAATGCTACTTGTTATCTACTGTTTTAGCTTTTTACTTTGATTATAGCGTGTTTATAATTTGCCATTTATGTCAATTTTATATTGTCATTGCTATTGAAATCTTCTTTAATTTTTCTGTTTCTTATTGTATTGTCAAGTAGAACAAAAACTAAAATGTAGGCAGTTATCATCAATGTAAAATAAATTTTGAGATCCTCATGATTATTCTACTGGTTTCATTTAAATACTCTAGTTCGAAGATTAGATAATTCTGATGACATTTTACAGTGTAATGATAAATTGAATTTTATGATATTATATTTGAAAGAAAACTATCCATCATAATTACAAATGAAAGAATAAAGGTAGATTCAATAATCTATGATAGACAAATAGTGAAAGTGATTTCAAGATGATTGTTATGCGATGTTGAAAATTCTGTAGTATGATTTTTTTTTAGAAGTTCAATTCGAGAAAAGATTTCTAATCTAAATTAATTAATTAAATATCATAGGATAACTTTGTTTGTGTTTTCTCAGTGTACTAAGTCAATAAATAATAATTATAAATATAGAAATCAATTCTATATATTAGGTGTGAATTTTTCGATAAATCTTTATTGAAAATTATAGATCATAAATACTGTCTGTTTAATATAAAATACATAAAAAGAGATTTTTTTCATTAAAGGCAATGCATAGATTCGGTGAAATTTTCTATTTATCCAAGTATTTTCTTCATTTCAACAGAATCTAATCAATTATAATTCTTTGAAAACAATGAGAAGAAAAAACAAAATAATCAATATATTCTCATTTAAACTATGTAATGAATTGTATTACGATCCATTGATTATAGTTGCATCCATCGAGAAATTATTTCAATAGTATTTATTTAAACATAAAACTTAAATATTGTATATTGATGACAACTATGTAGCAAGCAAAAATTTTTATTCGATGGTACATGAGAACCAATGTATATGATGTGACGTAGAGGGCAAGGTGCGATATCACATGTACGGAAAGTATGAAATTGATACTATATAAATGCAATGCGCATACGAAGCAAAGACATACGCTATTTATAGAAGAAGAGGATGATTCTGCTTACTGCACTCGCTCTACTCGTAATATTATTCGTCCTTTTCAAACGAAGTTATAACCAATATGCATCTGGTTTAAGAGAAAAACCAAAATATTTCCTATGGCTTTTAACATGTTTTATTAATTTTAAAGGTTGGTCAAAAGAATCATATTGTCTTCGTACAGATAATATCAAATCAACGGATAATTCAGGATATTTAAATGATAAAGATATCCCAGTTCGTAATCAATCACGACCAAAAATGTTACGTGCTCTACCTCATCGTCAATTAACTCAACAAGCACCTGATGAAATTATGTATGAAATGCATAAACACATGGAATCAATATCCATACCAAGATATGGTGGACAAACAATTAATGATCAATTATTATTACGTGGTCCATCAATGGTTGAATATACTGGTGCTAATGCTTTATTTTTACCAAATCCGAATAAAAATACAATTGAAAATGGTGAATTTGCACATTTACATTCAAATGATGGTTCATTTCATATGATGTTACATCCATCCGATGCTAAATTATTAATTAATAAACAATGGGCTGAAAAATTTCCATTAGTTGGAATGAATTTATTCAATAAAATAATTATTCCAGATTCGTTTGTATTAATTTATGCTCCACAAAATGAGAGTGAATTAAACATTTGGAAGACAATTTTAAATGCTTGTATTGATTATAATCGAGATAATAAAAATAAACATTGAATAAAAGTAGTTTTATTGTAATAATTGATTTACTTTCATAAAACTAATCAAAGCTTGAACATATTTTTCAACACAAATTTTGGGATCGAATTCATTTCGTACAACATATGAAAGTTTAGTTTTGAATGACATTAATTTTTGATGAATAATGATTTGTAATAAAAACACCTTTATAAAATGTATTTTTGTTCAGTTTTAGATTATTTAAAGAAGAATATGATATACCAAGACCATTTGATTCAAGAAAAGTACCGAGTCATTTAGAATCTCGTATACATTCATTTCGATTATGTAGACATGATAGTTCAATAAGAGATTCATATGAAGTAGTTGATAACTCATCATTATTTAGTTGAACAGCAGATAGACGAGTTCATATCATTGTGTCGCTACAAGATAAAAGAAAAGAACAATTCTTTTTTTTTCTTCAAAACGAAGGATAAATTTTTAAATCTTACTTTCGTTGTCCATGTTGATGAATATCAAGTAATAAATCATTACCATGAAATTTTTCTTGAATTATTTTTACTGCTTTTTCAAAATAATTATGAAAACTGTTATATGATTTGATTGCTTGTGGATAGAGAAGATTATATTTTTTAATTAATTCACTAGTTACTTGTTCCGTAAATTGATCAAAACTAGCAAAATCTTGTTGGATTATAATTGAACAATGATTGCCATCTGAGCATGTATCATTAAAATAAAATGTACATAAATTTGAATTATTTCGTTGACAACCATCAATTGTACGATCGGGTATATCATTTGGTATAGCACTACCAGGATGCGATGATGAGAGAATAATATTTGTATTTGATAAATTATGATAAATAGATTTAAATGAATGTCAATATCCAGAAAAATAAAATTGAGAAAATATTGCATTTGATGAAATCAAACTAATGAAGAAAAACATGAGAACAAACATGGTTTGCCTATACAAATAGAAGTAATTATGATCTTTTTTTTTATCTTTTTTTATTATTAGTACTTTAATCTTTTGCTTTTTGCATACTTTATGATATATTCATAGAGTAATAAAAGTTTTATTGCTCAATAAATACATGATTAACTCATCGATAACTAAAGGTGATTCCGTGTTCAATTGTCTTGTCAGTTACTGAAGTGGTGTGGATAGACCGATTTTAATCTTGTATTCAGTATGATCATTATTGATCGATAGTCTTGTCTACACTTATAACTTTAATGCATCATATCAATATAAACAAATAGAGTACACAACATCTATATATTGCATCGAGTTATAATAGTATTGGAGAAATTTATCGAAAGCAAGGTAATTACAATAAAGCACTAGAATATTATGATAAAGCATTAGAAGCTTTGGGAACAGATTCAACAGTCAAAGCACTTGCAAAAAAAGCTGTATGTTATAACAATATTGGTATTGTCAACCAAGAATAAAATCAATACAAAGAAGCACTCGACTTTTATATAAAAGCATTTAAAATACGCAAAGATTGTTTGCCAAATGATGAAACATCTTTAGGCATGTCGTACAATAACATGGGAAATGCTTATTATTTTCTTAAACTTTATGGCGATGCGATATATCATTATCAAGAAGCTCTCAAAATCTATTAAAAAAAACTCTTCCTCCACAATATCCAAAATTTGCATCGACTTATAATAATATAGGTGCCATCTATGACGACCAAGGCAAATTCAATGATGCCTTATCGTATTATACAGATGCATACTAAATCAATAGTAGTATACATCCCTCTACACTAGACTTCTGCGTGACCACGATTTTTCAGTCACGTCGCGTCACGGTCACGAGCTGCCTGGTCACGGTCACGTTCATAGTCACGGAGATTTTTCGAAACTAGTCACGATCACGTCACGGTCACGAGCTAGCTGGTCACGGTCACGTTCATAGTCACGGAAATTTTTGGAAACTAGTCACGGTCACGTCACGGTCACGAAAATTTTGGATTACTAGCTGGATTGTTGTGCTACAAAATCAAGATTTAAATTGATTTCGTAGGTTTTCCCTGTAACAAAACAAAGAAAACCCATAAATCAATTAAAATCTTGATTTTTTTTCACAAAAATCAGACTTTTAGTATCAAAATTTTTCACTGTTAAGTCACGATCACGAGCCATTAGGTCACGGTCACGAGCCATTTGGTCACGGTCACGAGCTATTTAGTCACGGTCACGATTCCAGTCACGATAATTTTTCGAAAACTAGTCACGGTCACGGTCACGAGACGCCGTGACCGTGATCGTGACCGTGACCGTGACCATTTTGCAGAAGTCTACTCTACACATCCAAATATAATCAAAATAAAGAAAATATTCAATGTATCAAGTTAAAAATCAGAAAATAGTTTCATTTTCAATGACATATGAACATTTTGACTTATTTTATTTTTACATTTATAAATAAATTGATTTAAACATATTAGAATTTTTTTTCTTTTTATTTGACGAAAATTTTAGTTTTTGTAGATTAATTATCATTAAGACTTGAAATGATTCTCTATTTTATTTTATTTTTGTTCTTGATAAGATCTTATAGAATGATCATTTATCAGACATCAGAGATTGGTTCAAAGATTGAATAGGACTTACATCACATCTCTTCTCAATACTCAGTGATTATCTAGTAAATGAATTTTGTTTCTTTTTTTTTATCCATTGATTAGCACGAAAGAACAATTTGAGAACAGCATGCTTAGGTTTGCACAACAAACTAATGCAAAACATAGATGATGGAGCTCTCAGGCTTGGAGAGACTTAGATCTTTGATAGAATTCTACTGATCTCATTCGAAACTTATATTTGGCAAGCAAAAACTCTTTGAATAAACGTCGTCTCGCATTTTTCTGAAAGTTACATTCAGCAAAATATTAGATGGTGTATCTACACGACTGTAGTTTTTGAAACATCTTGATCCATAGGCGGCGGAGTCGTTAGTCTTGCGAAAGTTGAACTCAGTCGATGTTTTTTGACAGACAGTCTCCGACAGTATAACGAAAAACTGAATAAATGTCTTTTTTCTGTCACAAAGAAAATGAAAATTTAAATACCTTCAATGACAATCATAAATTATACAACGAGCCTATGCTTATGTTGAACAGCAGCATAAAGGGTAAGAATATTAGCAAAATTTAGTAATTCCTTTTTCCGACTAGAATCTTACAAGACATTAGAAAGTTTGGCTATATCGCAACGCTAGATAGGTTAAAAAATCTTGCTTAAAGTCTCTTCGTACATAAATCGCTAATAAACCGCTTTCTAGTTGTTGCATAGCAATCAAAAACTTTACCGAGCAAGTCTTCGCTCTTTCAGAGCTGAGTTAGTCGTATTATTTGTCGAAAAGCAACCAAGGTTTGATAGACATTTTGGTTCATTCTGTTCGGCATTCTAATGTAAAAGTTCTATTTGTCATGACATTTAAAAAAAAGTGTTAATAATAATTCTAAGTCAGTAACGGATCTAGGATTTTAGAAGGGATGAGGACAATCGAAAGAAAATTTCTAGAAGGCGGAAGAACATCCCTTCATCTTCTCTTCCTCCTAAATCTGCTACTGTCCTGAATGATTCCTAGAAAAAACTAAAGAATTATAAAAGTAAACCACTACTTCCTTTTTTCGAGCTTCCTCGAAATTGACATCGCACTGCCACCTATGCACGATGCCATGAATATTGCGGACTCTCAAGAAATTCGCCATCCAAAAATCATATGAAACTACATATTAATCGAGACAACATCTGTAAATCTAAACTCATGTGACTAGTCCTTTCTACTGTTAAAATCGAAATATCAACTAAATAAAATGAAATTCAACGGGAGCACTCGAATATGTTACATATATTTCAAGCAGCCATTCACGATTTCTGAATATAATATCTCAAACTCTACGTCCATGACCTACTTTAATCGAATACAACAATGCATTATTAATAAGAGATAGTACTTTGAAAAACAACATTAAAATCAACCTTTAAATATTTCTCGTAAGGGCTAACGAAAAAAATTATGTAATGTTCCTTGTACTACTGACATCTATTTTTGATGATTAAAATAAAAAGAAAGGAAAAAGAATATTTCTATGACAACATAGTTTACACATAAATCTTAATGTCTGTATAGAATCGACGAGAAGAACGAAATATATTTCGTACTGAACAACGTAGAAATCGAGAACAAAAAAAAAACATTTTGTAATATTGTAGATTTAAAGAGAATGCCTCAAGAGAACGGATATCGTTCAACTCCATCATCATCACATTTACGTAATAATGTCAGTCAAAATGATAATGAAACTGATAAAATTTCTACAAATCGAGAAGTTAGAGAACGTGGATATTATTCTGAATTAGCAACAATTAATCCTGATTCAAAATTTGAAGTAAAATTACGTAAATTTTTAAAATAAAATTTTTATCTAGGAAATTTAGGTTGCTAGACAAGCACCTATTGCACATGATGATGTTTTACGTCAAACATTTCGTTTATCAAATACAGCTCGAGGTACGTTTTCTTGGGTTTTTTTTAATGAATTTTAAATTAAATAATCTAGAAAAATCTTTTTTTTTTCTAATTGAAATTTTAGCAAGTGTCTTCGATTTACAAGGAATCGATGTTGCACAATTATTAGCTAATAGTAGACAAGGTGAAGTTACTACAGAATTTAAACGAAGTGATGTCTATTTGGAAAAAACTATTGAACCAAAAGTATTTATGCCATTTTATACGGCACCATATACATTACCAAGAAAAGTTGAAATTGAACGGTAGATTTAAATTAAATATATGCGGAATTTATTTATTTATTTTTGTTTATTTGAATTCTTATAGACGAAAACGTCTTTATCTTTCACTTGATTTACCAACATTACTTAAAGAACGAAATATTGATACAAATAAACTTATGCCTAAACATATACCAGCTGATAAAATTGTTACATTAAATATTCCAAATGAAGTAAATTCTTTTTAATCTATAAAATTATAATGGAATTTCAATATATATATATAGGATCCAGCACCATTTGATCCATTTTTACCATTACATTATTTTGATGATACTGATTATGAAATTTGGACACCAGAATCATGGCTTGCTTTAGGTCATGATTCAATAACTGGTTTAAATAAACCATTACCTGGTATTGCACTTTTACCTGATGTACCAGCATCTGAAATTTGTATGTAATAATCATTTTCTTGAATGTATGATATATTGTTTTTTTATTGAAATTTTAGATGATATAAAAGATAGTAATTTACATTTTAATTGGAGAAATGTTAGTATTCATGATTATGATCCTGAAAAACAATTATGGCTTGTAACAACTGATGATAGAGAACATAATGTATTTGATATGTATCGACCAGCAAAACAAAGTCGTAAACAAACAGAAGCTATTGAAGGAAAACGACAAACATCAGAAAATTCAGTTGCTAATGGTTAGTTAAAGAAAAAAGAGTTAATTAAACACTTTTTTTTTTTTTATTTCTTCATAATAACTAATATGCCATCCAAATGATTGATCAGATTGGCGTGATTTGTAGTGAAATTTTTCGCATTCAGTAGATGATTTATGTTTGTTAGGCAATATGAAAGAAAACGATATGGACAATTTTCATTGGTTAGCGACATTGTTTTACAAAATAATAATTCATATATTTCAGAACTCGGCTAATAGTTTTGACTCATTTTCATGTAACATATGTATGTTAAGTTACTCTAGATGCTCTGAAAAACTCAGTCCCATAGACCTTTGTTTGACTGAGTTATTATTAATAAACTAGCGTTACCAACGTGACATAAAATAGGGAGAAAGGTTTTCATTGTGTAAGTTTTCGTTTACTAATCCTATAAGTTCAAACAGTAGTTTTGAAAAGTAAATAGTGTGTTTTGTAGAGGAATCTTCAGGTTACAAAACTTCTAGATAAAGTTTTTCTTGAGGATATTTAAGTGTTGCAAAAAATTGAGTTCATTCGTTGTTAGCGACATGAGTAAGTATAAATAGAGAAACAAAAAATCCTCTTGTAACTGGATAAGACGTTCAAAAACTAATTGTAAATAGTACAAACCCTTCTTGAAGACCACGGAATGATAGCAAAACAAAAAGTCTCATGCTGGAACAAGCGCAGGCCTTTGGAAAATTGGTTTTAGTGAAGCAATTTTTTAGATTTCGATCTTGCCAAAAGTTTTACCATAGATTTAGTTTATGGTATAGAGTTTATTCTCAAGTTCTTGAACTTTTAGATCATAAGGTCAGAGTATTATTCGTTAATTACGTTTTAATTAAGTTTAATTAGGTGTGAACTAAGAGAGCCAATATTTTTACATATATTCATAGTAAAAGATATAGCAAGTAAAAGTCAAATCAAAGATGATCATATTCCATTTTCGCTAAGTTTACCCATATATCAAATTTCAATTTTAACTCTGATCGAACTTTTGAATACAATTGACTGAATGAAGCTTTTTCTTTTGTTTCTAACAATCTTTAATTGTTACTCTGTAGGTCCTAGTAGTCATCATTCAAGTGGTAGTCATGGTCGTTATTGGGTACCACGTATTCAATTACATTTTCTTGCTGAAGATCCACGTATATTTGCTGATCGTGTTGCTAAAGCTTATCGTGATCGAAAACGTATTGAAGCTGAACTTCGTTCGGCATTATTTATTGATTGTATGCCAATTGATGGTATTGGTAAACTTGATGATGAACGTATAAAACGAATGATTGAATTAACGAAAACAAGTGCTATATCAAAAACAGTGTATGTATTCATTCGTGTTCTAATATATATCAATTTAAAATTTTTGTATTGTGATTTTCTTTTTCTTTTTTTTTGAAGTAAAGATGAATATGTAACACCAATAGTTGAAGAAGTAAATCTTGATTATGCTCGTACAATGAATTCAATGATATTTGAAGAAGTTACTCAATCAGATCCAATATCATTTGCATTTATAACATTACCAATAAAACAACGTCGAATTATACCACGCACTGGTTGTGTTGACATACCTGAATATTCATTTAATGAAGTTTTTAATCAATTTAAAGTTTGTTAAATGAATTATTACTTATTTCAATTGATTCTTTTTTGTGTTTGTTTTAGTTTATTTCATTATTAACATCAAAACCAGCTATTGATGCATTAAAACTTGTTCGAACTGAATGTGATTATGTTATTAATAATTTAAGTTTATTACAAAAAACTATTCCAAAACATGTTAAACTTGATGAATTTGAAAGTATGCAATTTAATCAAACATCAACAGTAAGTTTATGAAATTCTTTAAAAACAAAAACTTGTCGGTACGATTCCATGAAAGGTCGAAATGTGAAACATCACAAACTCTAGCTATTATAAATTTATAGTATAGTCTGCCCGAGAGATTAATCCTCAATACATTATTTCTTTTTTCCTAATGATAAGATATACGGTACATGCCATAGAAAATGGCAAATATCATTTTATTCTTCGTTTATCGGTTCAACTACCATATTATAGCCTGCTATACACATTGATTAAATTGTTCAGTAAGCTTCGGAGAAAACCGTCCTTTCTCTCGACGAATTTTGACATATATTGTTAAATTTTGCCTAAACTTAATATTCAATTAGTTAATAAATTTCTATGTCCGTCCTATTCTGACTCTGCTACATTAACAATATCATCATCCTACTGATTGACATCTATAATAATAGAATGCTTTGGAAGATTCTAGAAAACTTCAGAATGATCGAAGCAATATTATTACTGACGCGCCTTTTCCCACTGCTAAGAAAACACGTATCGAATGATATTTAGTTTTCTTTCTTCCACTCATGATTCTTAGGGCTCAGGGAACACAATGAACAATTTCCGACAAAAAAATTGATGGGAAAAGAGTGAAATTCGTAAAAGAAGGTTTTTTGATGCAAAATGCACGAGATGTAACCCTTAACCTAGACTTTTATCTTTATTTTCCTCTTAAAATACTTCTGAAATAAAAGAACTTGGAAAACTTGTATCTTTGTTCAGCAGCAGTTATTGATCCTTATGCTAACTGAGTAGACGTGTCAGATGGAGAAAAGCATTCTGTGACAGTTTTATCGAGTTTGGAGGTGTGCATATCGACTATACTGAGCAGATCTTTTTCAGAAAATCCTTATTTGAGAAAGCATATATACTTTTTTCAATAGGGAAACTGTTAGAACAAAGTTTTTCATATGGAATAATAGAGCAAGAGCTCTACGATTTATTTCGTAGGTCTTTCTACTTGTTTTGAAAGAAAGATACTATTCTCTAAGACGACAGAAACTTAGCTATTTTTTTAGGGCTAAGAGTTTCTCGAACATATAATAAGCTAGAATAAGTTCTTTTTAAGCCAAAAGGTTGGCCATTAACCCAAGTGTATCGAACATTATTTAAATCGCCAAAAAAAAAAATCACTTTCATTGTTCCACCAAGTGTCCACATTATTATTCACTGTGGAAGAGTCGCAAAAATCTCGATTTAAACGTCTACCCGCTATTTTCTTCGAACCTATATATGATTTTTTTTTTATCTGGAAAATTTCTTTTTTATAGACACATATGTATTTAACTGATACATGGAAAAATAATCTTCGACAAGGTATTAAAACAAAATTTATTGATGTTGGACGTGGATGGTAAATATATAAAATATTTATTAAAATTTAAAATATTCTTGTTTCTTTTTTTATATCATATAGGTATAATATAAATGAATCTGATTTTCATATATATCAAGTATCAAAATTAAAGAAATTTATTGAACGTGTTAAATTTATGATGCAAGATACACTGCGATTTCTTGTACAAGATTCATGTCAAAATTATGTTCGAATGATAACCGATGCATGTTCACCTGTTTTAAATATGAAAGAAGGTTTTAAATGGCCACAAAATGATTTAATTAATAGTCCATATAAGTAAATATTAATTGAAATAAAATTTTATAAAGTTGATGATGAAAATGTCTTTCTTTTTGTTTTCTTTTTTTTTATTTCTTTTAGACCACCAAAAAATCCATTATTTCATTTGGATATAATTATTGATCAAGTTGGTCCACGTTATGTGACATCATATGAAAGTTTTTCAAATACTATTCTGGGAGCATTTGATCGTGCTATTACACAAACACAAGCTATACCACAAATTGAAAAAGTACGAAGAAGAAAAAAAAAAGAAATTAAAATTTTTTATTTTTTGTTTTTCATCTGATGAACTAATATTATTTAAGGATATAATGGAAAATATTTTTTGGGGTGGTGAAATGTTAAAATTAGAATCAGTTGCTTTACAAGAAAATAAAGTTATTGAATGGAGAGAAACTTTACAAAAAGCTGTACAAGCTTCACTTATACCATTAAAAGCTTATGCTGAAGGTAGAAAATTTTTTTGTTGATTAAATAATCTTTCATTATTTGTTTGTCTTCTTTAGCTTATGAATCTTATGTACCATTAATGAATCTTAATACTGATCATTATATAAAGTTAGTCAATAATGAAATATAAAAATTGAATGATTTATTTATTTTTATTGTTTTTAGAGATTTTGAAAAAACAGAAAAATCTATTGAAGAATATCGAAATGAAATTTTAATGCATGTACGTGAAAAAGATAAACTTGAAAAAAATATTCCTGTATCAATTGTTATTGGTCCTTATTATATATTTGCACAAAAATTACGTGAAGCTTTATCAAATAAAAGAAAATTATTAATTGAAGCTTTATTATTAAGTCAAACACGAAAAGCGAGAACAAAAACAGAAGAAGTATGAAATTTATTTATTTTGAAAATAAATTCATCTAATCAAAAATACTAATATTTTTCTCTGAAAATATTCAAGTCGACGACTCCGAAAAGAAGCAGGGCACTTGAGATATGACCTAAAAGGACTGTTGAAGTATCATAAGGTAGAAATTTGCACCTTTTCCTGACAGACACTAACCAAAGGCCTATCAAAGACCGTATATCGATACCCAGGTCCAAAAATCCGACGACGGATCCTATCGGATCCGATCGGACCCGAAAACCGACAAAAATCCGATCGGAATCCGGGTTGCAGAATTCCGATAGGATCTTACAATCGGATACTCATACGTTTCCGATAATTTCCGATTGTTGAAACCCCCCTTTATTCCGACTGTCGGATTCCGATCGGATTTCTATAGGATTCTATCAATCCTTGAATCTGTGATCGATCTTATGTATTATGATAATGTTTGGAATCTAAATTTTACCGTAGCTGTGCCGGAAGGGTCGTATGAAGTGAGCCAAAGTTGGCGTGAGCCAAAGTAGAGTCCATTCGTCCATACTATACCCACTGTAAATATAAAGTACTCTAGCACCGGAAGTATCTTTCCCACAACAGAACAATACTACTCACAACTCAGAAGTGCTATTCCCAAAACAGAACAAAAGTATTTGCTACCCGGGAGTATCATTCCCATAACAGAACAAAGGTACTCACTACCCGGGAATGCTATTACCAAAACACAACAATGATACTTACAACCCGGAAATACTATTTCCAAAACTGAACAAAAGTACTCACTATCCGGAAGTGTCATTCTCATAACAGAACAAAAGCACTTCCGGGGAGTGAGTACCTTTGTTCTGTTTTGGGAACGACACTTCCGGGTTGTGAGTATTATTGTTCTGTTTTGGGAAAACGGTTGGATGACGGTAAAGTAACGGCTCGTATTTTGATTGATCCATTTCCCCTATATGAAGTGAACCACAATTCTCTGGTAAGCATGTTTGGCTCACTTCACACGACCGCCCAAACATGACTGGGTGTAGTCCTTATAATAAGCAAAAAACGTCCTCCTCAAATCTGATTGGTCGATTTTGCTGGCCAATCAGATTGGGAGATTCTAGTTCTCACGTATAGACAAGGAGGGGCTCCATACATATACCCTGATTCGATAGAGCGTCCTCGATAACCCTAGGATTGGCCCGAACATGACTA
>CAJNOL010003394.1:12064-23226 GCA_905250125.1 Rotaria sordida
GGTGTGGGTGTGGGTGTGGGTGTGGGTGTGGGTGTGGGTGTGGGTGTATGGATGTTAGTGTAAAGAGACCCACATCCATACTCACAGCCACACACCCACACCCCACACCCACACCCACACCCCACCCACACCCACACCCACCCACACCCGTCCCTCCAGGATTCAGTAGCACTGGAATTACATGAATATCTTTCAAAAGTATTAACAAATCAAAGTTTTGATATTGGTCTTGATCAAAATCTTCATCACATGAATTCGAGTGAAAAAAATCATCGACAACAACTTACTATATATGCATTATATGACTGTCTCTCAATGCAAAGAATCATCATATCGATGAAAAATAATAAATTCAAATTTATATCTTCAAATGAAAATATTCGATTTGTTTATTTTGAACTTTCACCAATTATATCAATTGATAATGATGATGATATTTTTTCAATTGAGCAACCTACTGTTCATCAATCAAATAAACAAAAATTTTATTTTAAAAATCATGATAATTCAACCAAAAAAAATTCATCAAAAATTGAAACAAATACTCCATCTACAGAAATTCCTATAAACAATTCTCAATTTTCATTAACAAAAATTGATTCAATTCCATCATCTACTTATGCACGAACAAATTCACTTGATTGGAATTTCATATCATCTAATAATAATAATCCAATAACAATTGATCCATCAAGTGAACAATCAACATCTTTATCAAATCATCAATCAAATGAAAATATTCCAAATTATACACTTCAATTATCTTTAATCTCATCTGGTGATGATGGCATAATTGTACCTATGGAGCATGATACACCATCAACAAATCGAAACGTTTATCTTATTAGAGCATATCCAACAGCATTAGATATTCCAACTCAATCACCACTACCAACTAAGTCGAATACATCAACAAAACCAAAATATGAAAAAGAACTCTCAGCTGAAGAACGAAAAAAACTTCATAACAGAACGTGCACGTTAAAGCAAAGAACAAGATATTTCCATCACAAAATTACCAAAAAAAATATTGATAAACGTTTTACTATTAAACAAATAAAAAAGATTTTAAAACAACATGATATACCAGTTACAGCTGTAAATTTTTTACGTTCACCAAATACAAATGAAAAAACATTAGCTATTGGATTAAAAGACATAACCAAATTATCAACATATGAAGATATAGTCGTCGACTTATTTACAAAACAACATTATGAACAAATTCGACATAACAAATCCAAATCTCGATCATCAACTCGTCGTCATTTGAATCATCATCATTTCTAATTGAAGAAAAAATAGTAAACAAAATCGTCAGAACATTTCGTTACCTTACGTTGTTATTAAATACACGTGAGAAAAAAAAATCATATACGTTTATTTATCCATTTGATGAAAATCGTTTTCTTAGTTTTTTTTTTTTTGTACTTCATTTTTCTTTTACGTTTAAACAGTAACTCTTGGTGAAATATACCGTTATCTTTGTTATTTGTTTCTCATCTATTATTATTTATATTATTATTATTTTTCTTTCTTTCTTGTCTATCGTTTTTTTTGTCTATGTTTGGAAAATGTTGATAGATCACATTTTTTCTTCCAATCGGGAGTATGTTACAGTGGATGTCGCTCGTTTACAACTCATCTATTGATCCTATATCTGTAATCATATATATATATTTCTTTCTCGTCGATATCTAGTCTTTCTTTTCATTTTCTTTTCTTTCTTTTCTGTATCCAATATATATACATATGTTTCAGTTCATTTTATTATTAGCAGGAATAAACTAGAGTGAAGAACACAGTTAGTGTTCGTCACGAAACGAACGCTAACACGCCTCGTTAAAAACAAATTTTGTCTAAGTTTAATTTTGCCTAAAAGTTCAATTTTGCCTGCGACATATACCTATGTTGGCCTTTTTTAAATAGAAATTTCCAACTTACCTTTTTGTCAGTGACTCATGTGTATAATGACGCTTGACGGGTAATATAAAAAGGTAGTTGCAACTAAACATCACCTCTTTCTTGTTTAGTTAAGCAGAGAAACGCAAAATCATAAACGCTTCAAAATAATTTTTGTTTCCTAAACTTGGTAGTACGATATTTACTAATCAAGTGGGATATAATCATGATAAACAGTGAAGCAGACAACTTTCTTCAATCAACTTCATTATCGGAAGAAGGTGATATTGATCGAGATCGTATCATTGATGGTCATCTCGTACCCGATGAATATTTCTGTCCTGTTTGTCAATGTCTTTTATGGAAACCATGTTCATGTGCTTCATGTCGACATCTCTTCTGTCAAAAATGTCTTTATACATGGCTGGAAAATTCATATAGTCGTGACAGATGTCCATTTCAATGTGAACCATTTGAAGAAGGACGTTGTCCACCATATATTAATTCGTTATTAGATCGTTTAAATATTCATTGTCGAAATGTTTCATTTGGTTGTAGAGAAGTTTTATCCTACAGTTCGTTGGAGCAACATGAAAATATGGAATGTAAATATCGTATTCAACGTTGTTCGAGATGTGAACAACTAATACTTTTATCAGAAGTGGATAAACATCGTGAGATGCCTGGATTATGTGTTCCTGTTCTGATCAAATGTACTTTTTGTCAAAATTACATTGAAAAGCCACTTTTCCAAGACCATTTCAATGAATGTCTTATAAAGTATAACAATGCTTCCTTTGAGAAGATTGCTCAAGATTATAATGCACAAACACCAGTAAACAATCAACCAACATTACCTCTGATTAATGTTCAGACATCAACTCGAAATCGGTTGAATATGATGAACTTGCATAAACAACAACAACGAATGGCACAAAAAACAACAAATTTGATTGGATATGATGCAGTTAGAGAAGCACAAGTGCGAAGATGTGGCGTCTTTTATCATATTCTTCTGATGTTAACATTCATTTTAGCCAATGGCTTCAAAGCTCCTTACCTCATTTTTCAAATTTTTTTAGCTGGATTTTTTAACATTGCGTATTATATTGGCATCACGCATATGGTCTTCCTTATGTGGGCTGGCACTCAAATTTATCTAGGTTTTTGTGTAATTATGCTGTATAGTTACATCTTAACTTATGGAATTTCATTAGTTTTTCGATTTGCATCTGATTCGTCGATCATTTATTTTTTTAGTCTCTTCATATTTCTATGTGGTTGTTCTATGGAAATATCATTAAAATCATTGGAAACGAATTCAATGAATTATCCAACAGCAAATATTTTTCGCTGTTGTGTAAGTCTATTAATTATGAAGATAATATTGTTATTCTGCCGACTTTACTATTGGTTCATACCAATATACTGGACAGCTGGAATTGTTGGTTACATCAGTTTCTATATTGCATGTCACATAAAAATATCTTTTGCAGGGGCATGCTGTCATCTCTGATTCAAAATATATCAACAATTATAAGATAAAAACTATGCTTTATATACGACTTAGTTTAAACAGTTTTGAAAATATTTGTTATACTTTATGAAAAGTAAAATAATCTCGATTATATAGTTGTGAAAATAAATGACGGGGATGGGTTTGCTAGCTTAAATGGCCCTATTTAAAAATTTTGAGAAAATCTCAAACAATTATATGTCATATGTAAGGTAATTAAGCCTACAGTTGAAACAAGTAACGCTCGTCTGTGTGACTCGCTTAACCCTCGACTGAATATTTCACTGCATCGGTAGTTGTTTATTGCTGCAGACGTTTTGTAAAAGGTAGCATCTGGCGTTTGCACATGGCTTTGTGCTGGTGTCAACATTAATGTGCACATCTGTGTCGGCGTGTACAGTGCTGTTGGTATCATTGTGATACTGCCGGCTATACCATTCGTTCATTTAATCTGTTACTCTATCAGTAACACTCAAAAGAAATCCACGCGACTCACACTGACGCAGCAATATCCTCAGACCACGAAAAAAAAAATAGTATATTCGATTTGCAGAGAAAATCAACACACAAAATATATCAGTGTGACTGCAGTAAAGATGCCCTACACTTTTCGCAAACTATACTAATAATGTGTATAGTCATCAACACATAGGCTGGTAATATCACTGGCCGGTACTCCCTACGAAAATACGTATTCAGCGGAGCTATCAGACTAAAAAGTATAATTGTTCAAACTAATATTCGGTATATGCAACTTAAATGAGGCTTCAACTCTGAATCTTTGTGGGATTAAACAATGAATTTCAAATAGCCGGGAAAAAAATTTGACAAGTTAATAGACAGACGACGTATCTATGAAGACAAAAGATCATTTAATTCATTCCATTCAAATCTACTTTTAATGATTCGATGTAAATTGTTTTATTGACGTTTTTTCGGAAAGGTTCGATTCCGATACTGAAGACGTTCTATACACCTGTTCTCACAACTTCACTCAAATATACTTATTAGCCCTCTTGCCAGTTCTCCCTCTCATGAAAACTAGTAAGATCTAAACTGTAGAGATTCTTCCAATGGATTGGAAGTTTCTGAAGCGTTCTATTCAAGAGATTTCTTAGGACAGCAGTAAGGCGCTCGTCAGCACCCCAGTGGGGCGCCACTCGCGACTAACTGCTGCTATGCATCGTTCTCTTCCAGTAATTATACGATCATGTAGTGTCATTTAAATTTTACTGGATTCTACGTTTGGCTAAGTTTCAAAACTGCCTATATTTATTACATGAGCAATTCAAAAGTGAAAACACTTGTGAACTATTCCTTATGCGTTTCAATCCCTTACCTAGATACTCAATCTGAGATTTCGTTGAACTTGTCGTCGAAAGAAGCTTAAGTACATTATTCCATACAAAAAATGAGCTTAATAGACCATATCTCACACAAAAAAATTGTGAAATAGGAATATGAGCTACTATATTTCACTATCGGAGTTCCGACGTCGCGCTACTCACACTTAGCTACTACCGTCTTTGATCACATATTCCCAAATGACTACTTTCTTATTCAAGGCATGACTAATCCACATTTCAACTGCTTTAAAAGCTTCTCTACTTGTAATTAAAGAGTACTACATTTCCTATATCAAGCAAGATATCTTTTAAATACATACTTGTCATCTATCGAGTTTCTCCATGTTTATAGGAGCCCTTCTTTACATAAAGTGTCATTGGTTAAGTCTCAGTGGTGCTTTTCTAAGAACCTTGCCTGATGTTATGCAGAAATGTCGTAAAACAGATTTTGAATAAACCTAGTTTGGTGGCAGCTACTCGTTCGCCAGTCTCCCAAAAGGACGGCATTCACGGCTAGCCACTACTTCCAGCTACTTTACACTCACGAAAGGTTGATGCCATTTTCATAATCGAGCCATCGTTCCTGTTTGAAAAACTGATGAAAAGTTTGATCCGTTACAAAAAAAATTCCTCTACATTAGAAATTTTCTTTGGAAGTTTATCAGTATATAGGAATAGGACACGTTGATATAGACTTACTGATAATCTGAAATCTTCTTAATAAGTGGACACAACCGTTGTATCCTGTCAACCTAAGTAATTTTTTTGCGTAATTTGCTCTCATTCCTCAATCTTTGTTCTACAAGTACTCTAATTCCATCTTATCTTCGTATTTCTTGATTCATTACACTGCTGTCACGCATTACAAAGTACTTACAGTTTCTTAGCATCACTTCTCAGAGAACGAAAAGATTCGAAATCTGAATTTTGAAATCCAGATTTTAGATTCGGATTTTTCACCCTCGATAACCTACGGCAAAGTTCGATCAAAACGGTCAAAAGTCTTAAAATTAGAAAGTTCGTTTCTGATTGGCCGGTTTTCGATCAATGGAACTTTGACCAAAGAAATGGACTTCGGACTTGGAATCAGAGCCCTCGATAACCTATAGCAAAGTTCGATCGAAACGGTCAAAAGTCTCAAACTAAAAAAGTTCGTTTCTGATTGGCCGGTTGCTGACCAATGAAACCTCGGCCAAACAAATGGACTTCTGATTCAGATTCAGGGCCCTTGATAACCTATAGCAAACTTCGATCAAAACGGTCAAAAGTCTTAAAATAAGAAAGTTTGTTTCTGATTGGCCGGTTTCCGACCAATGAAATGACGGCCAAAGAAATAGGCTTCGGATTCGGATTCAGCGCCCTCGATAACCTACAAGCTATTTTTTTTATATGACCCTCCCTACAGTCGAGGAAATATGATCATTGATGTTTAAGCGGATGTTCTTTTGACCTTGTGACAAGCAACAAGCAAACTATTTTTTTTCATATGACCCTCCTTTCAGTCGAGGGAATAAACGAAAACTACGGTCGGGACATAACTTTTCTACCGGTTTTACATCTGTCCCAAATATTCACCAGAACTATGAGCCTATGCATTGTTAGACAGCTATCCATGACACCTACTTCTTCCTTATTCGACGAGACACCGGCGCTATTTTTTCTACATAGATAACCCTAATAGAGTGCTACAATATTGCAATGACATGAAGCTTTAAAATGCTTAGCTACTATTCTTTGACAGTACCATAATGGTACTAGAATACCATATATAGGGAGGTTTGGTCAGGTCAAGCATTCAAATGTTTGTTATTCCAATAGACACCGACACCATTTTTTCTACATAGATAACCCTAATAGAATGCTACAATATTGCAATGACATGAAGCTTTGAAATGCTTAGCTACTATCCTTTGACAGTACGATAATGGTACTAGAATACCCTATATAGGGGGTTTGGCCATGTCAAGCATCCAAATGTTTGCCATTCGAACAGACACGGGTCTCATTTTTTTCTACATACACAACTCTAATAGAGTGTTACAATATTGTAAAGATGTTGGGCTCTGAAAATCTTGGGAAGCGCTTCACCTTGTCACTGTAGAAACATAGATTTAGTATCAAGTGAACATAATTGTTACAGGTAATTACAACATTACGGAAAGACTGTTACTGTTTTTTCAAAGAAATTCAATTCTAGTTCTTTTTGTTGATATCGTTTCTATCAAACTGTGAATGCAATTGACAGCCGAGGTTCTAAATATTTGAATTTTTCTGCTGAACATCAATTATGAAATTATCACATCATTAAGTAAGAAAAGTTTTTTTTATAGAGACTGATTATTGGTCTGTTATTATGTAAGTCTGTTCGAATAGCAAACATTTGGATGCTTGACCTGACCAAACCTCCCTATATATGGTATTCTAGTACCATTATGGTACTGTCAAAGAATAGTAGCTAAGCATTTTAAAGCTTCATGTCATTGCAATATTGTAGCACTCTATTAGGGTTATCTATGTAGAAAAAATAGCGCCGGTGTATCGTCGAAAAAGGAAGAAGTAGGTGTCATGGATAGCTGTCCGACAATGCCTAGGCTCATAGTTCTGGTGAATATTTGAGACAGATGTAAAATCAGTAAAAAAGTTATGTCCCGACCGTAGTTTTTGTTTATTTCAACTGTAGGCTTAATTACCTTTCATATGATATATAATTGTTTGAGATTTTCTCAAAATTTTTAAATAGGGCCATTTTAGTTAGCAAATCCACCCCCGTCCTTTCTAAAAATTTCGAGTGCTCGGAATAGCGACCATTCGGAGCCCCGCGAACTTGATCCGTTGAAACCACCGAAATTCATCGAAGATGGGTACGTCGAGGCCATCGAATTTGTAGATTGTTATGTCGTCTCTTTTTCTTTCTTTGTTATCACCGAGATAGCAACGTGATGGTATGACAACAGAACGGAACAAAAGAGTAATCTCCTTCCGATGGGATCGAACCAACGTCTTCTGCTTTCCGGGCAGCTATACTACCACTGTACTAGAAAGGAGCGTGTGTTATTCGTTTCGTTCCGTCTTATGTTCGAAGGGGAACACTTCGAACATAACATAGATCGATCCTTTGGAGTGCCACTTTCCGATAGGACGATGGGTTTGCGACTGGTGAACAATTTTCAATTTTATCAACCTATCGAAAGCCTCAGATCGACATATCGAAATACTCATCGAGTGACAGCTTGGATATTTATTAATGAATTTTAAAAAACTGTCTCATAGGATTTTCATAGCTCACTATAATCTACAATTCCTGAAAGTTTCATTGAGTTTGGAGATACTTGTGGATTTTTTGGTAGAGATCCCATGGAAATACCCAACTGATAAAAACCAATCTTACGCTCAGTTATCTATCGATAAGATCTTCGACAAATTTAAACTGACAATGGATCGAAATTTTCTACTGTCAATTATCTTCGATCGATCACAATGAAAAATTAGTTCTTTTCTTTAGTGCCTCTTCAACTTTTTGATTATTATTACTCATGCAGAATTGTTTTATTAGTATTTCATCAATTGAACACTAAATTTAGCATTAACATAATCTATTTCTTTGAGAATTAGATTTTTTTCATTGTAAACGAAAATAAAAACATAATTTTTGAGATTAATCACAAAAATAGGCTTTTCTCAAAACCAGATTTCACGAATGTCACTTTTATAAATGCTGCATTTGATTTATCATTATATTGGACATAAAATTATCCTATATGATAGGATTAAAGCAGATTCAGTATCAAAATAAACGGAGAATTATGATTTTCATTTTTTCAGAATAAAAATTCACTTTTTTTCTTCTGAAAAAAGAATATCATACAAATGTGTCTTTGAATAGTAGTGTATCTGATTCAGTATGCACTTTTGCAACAAAATACCACTTTTATGCTTGAATTAAAGCCTTTATCGGTCCAAGATAACAATAAAATCATCATTTTTATTAATAATAAAATGAAAAGAGCAATTATTTTGATTTTTAAATAAAATATCAAGGAGATATGTCCTTACTTACGAGGGAAGGGTCCCAACTGTCAGATCGCTTTTGAGTCGAAACTATGTGCATTATGTAGACCCAAATGAGTTATGAATACTCTGAAAAAAGTTCGGGCCGCTAGTCTATTGCTGTGGAGATATTGCACTTTTACAGTATTCTTTAAAAATGAATGCCGTGGTCCCCCTCAGGGACATCAGAAAAACTGATTTTCGAATTTCGACTTAAAGCTGTGGATAGAGAGAGACCTTAATCAGATTAGTTTATTGTGAATATTTTTGAGATTTTTTCATCTGCTTTTATCCTAAAATAAGAACATCAAATCTGCCAGTTTATAGAGACAAGCTATTCATAACTGTATCCTAGGATAGGAAGGGCGAAAAAATCTGAAATAGTCACAGTAAACTATTCTCATTAAAGTCTGCCTCTATCCAAAGTTTCAAGTCGAAATTCGAAAATCAGTTTTTCTGGTGTCCCTGGGGGGGACCACAGCATTTATTTAAAAATATTGTAAAAGTGCAATATCTCCATAGCAATAGACTAGCGGCCCGAACTTTTTTCAGAGTATTCATAACTCATCTGGGTCTACATAATGCACATAGTCTTGGCTCAAAAGCGATTTGACAGTTGGGGCCCTTCCCTCGTTAGTCTTACATCTGACTTCGCTTTTAATTTGATGTCGAAATACTCTACTGTCAAAAAAATGAGTCTTTCGTAGGGCTCAAGATAAAGAGGACATTATCATTCGTTGGTATTTATCATAATAAAAGTGAGCTTTTCTGATTTTCAAAGAGAATATTCTGTCAATATTTTTCTTGTTAATGTTGTCTATAATATGGAATAAGATTTCTGCATATACAGTACGTCCTATTTGTTATATCAATAGTTTCTAAATAATCTTTAGCTAAGAGTAAAATGATAATATTGTCTATTTTTGAAATGAAAATTTTCTCTTTTTAAGTATTTGAGAGCATATATGGTCAATGTCGATTTGATTAGTACTCGATTCGATTCAAAATGGAGTTTAGCAAAAATTTTCTTATATTCACCAGACTAAGTCTTTTTTTATAGATAAAGTAAATGGATAATTATGTAATATAAATAAAATAGTACATTAAAATTAAAGACAGCTAAAATCTTTTTTTATTTTCAATAACATGTGATATTTCGGTATCTATTCACAGACACCATTATCAGACAAAAAAAGGACCACCAACATAAACAATTCACACATTTATGTCAGATCTATTATGACCTAATATAGTGTGTATAAGATAATGTATTCACACATTGTAAAGATAAATTAATTAATTCATTAGAGAAAGGAGTAAATGAATCAACTTATAATAAAGACATCCATTTTATTGCTGTAATGTATCATATTATAGATAAAGTAAATGGATAATTATGTAATATAAATAAGGGTTTGGGTGTGGGTGAGTCGAAGGTCCACTCCTCGCACCCCACACCCAACTCACACCCTCTTGTCTCTTCATCATCAGAACAATAAAGAGGAACTTGTGACAGAATGATAAAAAAAAAATTCTCTTCAGTATGTTGAATGTAAATAAAAACGAGAAGAAACAGAACAGAAAGTAAACGTAAATGGTTTGTGCATAAAAGAAATTTAGTAACTTGGTAAAAGCCAAGTTCTGTTCGAGGAAAACAATAATTATACAATTTGGTTTTTTCCAGCCTTCGTAAAATAAAATTATATTGTTTTCTTTTTATGTTTTCGTGCATTTGTAACCTTTTAGACATGTATGAAATCTTTTTAATAGTTCGGTGCCATTACTTTATTTTTTTAGAGTGTGTATTGCGACAGAAACACCTATGTCATTCGTATTTTATAGTACTTCATATATTTATTTCAGAAATCATATCATCATTTGAACCAGTTGTATTGATATATGGATCGCCCGCAGATATTCTTCATGCTACATTAAGTTTACTTGTACCATCTCTATTTGCATTTGATCTTAAATCACTTGAAAATATTGTTAATCTTTCACCACAAATGAACCAATCATATCTCCACCGATATTTTCTTGTTTTACTTCAATCAATTGATGAAACTATTTTTCATCAATTACAATCAAATCATCGTATTATCAGAATATACAAAAAACAAAACTCGATCGAGCAGAATTTCAAAGAATTAAATCAAATGACAAATTCATTTAAACAATTAATACTGGATATTACAAATGATATTATTCAATTTTTAACACATGAAGGTGAAAAACAATTGAAATTAGAAAGAATATCTTTAGTAAAAATTTATTATCAACAAGCTCGTATACTAAAAGAATGGATGATGACATTTTTGGGTGTGGGTGGGTGTGGGTGTGGGTGGGTGTGG
>CAJNOL010003395.1:0-23223 GCA_905250125.1 Rotaria sordida
TTTGAGTAAGATATTCACCAAAAAAGGGTCAAAAATAGCTGATTTGGCAAAACCAATGTCTCTGTCCAGGCTCATTCTATATATTTATTTTTTTTTGTTTGAAGAATCATGTTAGGATGCAGTATAGCACAGAGTTCTTTTACTTAAATTCTTACGTTTTCAGCGGAGAAAAAAAGGATTCACAAGTTCAAACCGAGAAAAAAACGAAAAAAGCCTATTTTTCGAGAAGCACTTGGGGGAATCATCAAAGTTTTTCCGAAAAAAACAGCGCCAAAAGAAAATTCATGTTGTTTGTGGAAGATCTGCCGACAGGCTATCTATCCATGCATTTATCTTCAATTTGATGTTTTTGGCGAAAATGAACTTTTTTTAAAAGAGAAGGAGCCTTAATTTGTAAATTTAACAAATAAATATCAAAACAAAGTAGTAAAACTAACGATATCTCATAAAGTATAAGTCTGTTAACGATTAACCCCTTGAAAGCTGAGTTCATTTTAACAAAAATCTAAAATTTTTCGAATCTCTGCAAGTAAAAAGAAGATGAATAATGGCATATTACAAATGATAGTGCCAAAGTATATCGGCGGTTAATAGACATATGCAAACTTATCATTTATCTATGTAGATATTTTTCAAAAATTTGTTCTCGATTCTTTTCTAATAGAATTTAAAGAAAATAGTTTTGATCCAAGTTATTTCTGAAAAACTGACTGATTTTCTAAAACTGATTCTATTCCTTTGAAACTCCTATAAAGTGGTCCCGAATCCGCTCTCATAGAACAAAAATCGGAATTGGTTCGATACCTCTAGACATCACAGATTCATATTCTGTATACCAGTAAAAATCATAAAAGTATTATAAGAAGTATCAACAATTGTGAACGTCTGTTCAAATAGTCTCTCTCTGCAACATTGAAGTTAGAGATGTACCGGAGACGGTGGACTAGTGAGAAGACAAATGGTGTACCGTCCCCGTTGTATCCCTAATTTGAGCCTCTCTTTTATATCTTTTAGGAGCGCTCTAATCAGGAAGATCATAAACCCTTTTTTCAATTGGAGGAACATCTTATAACTTTCATTATATATTTTAATTATTGTAACTGATATATTGTAGACGCTATTTTTTACATTCTGACAAACAAGGATATGACAGATAACAGTAATCTGCGAATCGCCAATAATAAGATACCACCAATAATAAATACCAAGGAGATTTCTGTTCAAATACCCACTAGCAATCGGAAGCCTTGTGGTTTAGACTGGGCTGAATCATCCTGGATACGATGGATTTATGTCGTATTTTGGTGGTGGTTAAATCCAATTTTAAATATTGGTTATAAACGTCAACTAACTGAAGATGATTTATTTGAAGTATCACCAAATGATGAATGCAGTCAATTATTGAATAGACTTGAAAGAGTATGGGAAAAAAATGAAAATAAATATGGATATATTACTATATGGAAAATAATCGTAAAAACATTTTGGCAAGAGTGTCTAATAGCCGGTTTAATTTTACTTCCATATATTGGTACAAAACTAGCTCAACCTCTACTTTTAAAGCAAATCGTTCTTCATATTAATGATTTAAATGCAGCTTCATACATTGGCTATGTATATGCCATTGGATTAGTACTTGCGGCAATTTTCCAATCAATCCTCCATCATCAATTTTTTCTTCGTATAATACGAACTGGGATGCATATACGCATTGCACTTTCATCTTTTATTTATAAAAGACTATTGTCATTGCCAATGACAGCAATTATTAAAACAACTACAGGTCATGTGATAAATTTAATTTCTAATGATGTTAGTAAATTTGAAGAATTAACTACTATTATACATCATATATGGGCAGCACCATTAGAAGCAATCATTGTCTTTGGTTTAATTTGGAATGAAATTGGTATTCCGACTTTATTCGGTTACGGTGTATTGTTACTTTTAGTACCATTGCAAGTATTTTTTAGTAAAAAATTTGCAACATTTAGAAAAGAAACCGTACAATGGACCGATAAACGTGTAAAAATTATTAATGAAATCTTCGTTGGTTGTCAAATTGTTAAAATGTATAGATGGGAAGAAGCATTGGAAGCTCTTGTTTATAATACAAGAAAAAATGAGCTTAGAAGTATTCAAAAAGCAAGTCGAATTCGAGCAATTAATATGGGAATGTATTTTTCATCAATATCATTAATTTCGTTAGCTACATTTGGTGGAAGCTGGTTGATGAATCAAACACTATCTCCTGCGACTATATTCACGATTTTATCACTGTTTGGTATGGTAAGATATCCATTAACAGCTAACTTACCTTTTGCTATTGAAAAATTAAGTGAAAGTACCATAGCTTCAAATCGCATTAATCAATTCATGAATTTATCTAAGCAGACTCGTAGAAAAACGTACCAAGAAAAATCTGTCAGCGACCATGATCGAATACCAGGCACTATAGTAATGGATAGAGCCTCATTTACATGGGGTTCTACTCAAACAATTGAATTAATTGACATTGATTTAAAGGTAAATAATGGTTCATTAGTTGGTATTATAGGAACAATTGGCTCGTGTAAATCGTCCCTTTTGGCTGCTATACTCGGTGAAATGTCTCTTGTTCAAGGTAGTAGTAAGATATATGGTAAAACTTCATATGTACCTCAAACACCATGGATATTTGCTGGTACCATACGTGAAAACATATTGTTTGGTAAATCCTTTGATAAAGAGAAATATGAACGTGTATTGAAATCATGTCAATTAAATGCTGATTTACGATCATTGTCCGCTGGTGATTTAACAGTAATTGGTGAAAAAGGAGTAAATTTAAGTGGAGGACAAAAAGCTCGTCTTACACTTGCTCGAGCTGTATATACCGAAGCTGATATTTATTTATTTGATGATCCATTAGCAGCAGTTGATCTTACAGTTGCCAGAAAAATTTTTAAACAATGCATTAGTAATGAAGGTATTTTGAATAATAAAACTCGATTATTAGTTACACATCAAATACAATTTTTATCAGAATTTGATCATTGTATTTTATTACATGATGGTCAAATAGAAAAACAAGGTTTCTATAATGATTTATTAACAATAGATAAAATAAAAGAATCCTATGAAAATCAACAATATCATACAGATGAAACAAGAGATATTAGAAAACGAAACGATAGTATTATTTCTTATTATGATACGACTAATCTACCTGAAGATAATAATGAAACTAGTATTGTTCAAGAAGAAACATCTATTAGTGGGAAAGTCAGCATTGATGTTTGGTTGAAACTATTTACTTCTGGTTATGGCTGGATTGGATTATTGTTATTGTTTTTTTTAATGTTATTAGGTGAAGGTGTTTATGATGCAACTAATAAATGGTTAAGTTTATGGTCATCAAAGATACACATAGAACAACGCAAAAATCATTATCCATATATATACTTAGGATTGGTAATTGGTACGTGGATAATTGGATTAAGTCGTGCTAATTATTTTTTCCATTTGATATTACGTGGTGCATCTGCATTACATAATAGTATGCTTAAAGGTGTTTTATATAGTTCATTAAGATTTTATGAAAGTAATCCAGTTGGTCGTGTATTAAATAGATTTAGTAAAGATCAACAAGTTGTTGATGAATTATTACCAGCAACATTTTTTGATACAATTCAAATATTACTAATGGTATTAGGTAGTATTGTTATTATTGGTATGACAAATCCATGGATTTTATTAATATTAATACTCATTATTCCAATATTTCTATGGTTAAGAAGATTTTATTTAAAAACAAGTACAGCTGTTAAACGAATAGATAGTGTAACTAGAAGTCCTATTTATGCATTATTTTCTTCATCATTAAGTGGATTAATGACTATCAGAGCATTTAATATGGAAAATGATTTTGTAAATCTATTTATTGATAAAATTAATGCAAATACGCGCGCATTTTTTATATTTACTTGTTCAGGTAGATGGTTTGGTTTTAGATTAGACTTAATGACTTGTTGTTTAACATTTCTAACCGCAACTTTATGTGTTGCTTTACGTAAAAGTATGGATCCTTCATCTGTAGCATTGGCTCTATCGTACTGTATAAGTTTAACTACTCTTTTTCAATGGGGAGTACGTCAGTCGGCTGAAACTGAAAATTTTATGACTAGTGCAGAAAGAATTGATGAATATTCTCACATTCCTTCAGAAGCAGGTTTTTACAAAGAAGAATCAGAACCACCAGTTAATTGGCCATTCGAAGGAAGAATCCAATTCGAAAATTATAAGTTAAGATATCGTCCTGAACTTGAACCTGTATTAAAAGGTATTAATTTAGAAATTCTTCCACGGAATAAAATTGGTATTATTGGACGTACAGGTGCTGGTAAATCGTCTATTTTTCAAGCACTATTTCGATTAACTGATAAATCAACAATAGATGGGAAGATTTTTATTGATGGAATTGATATTAGTAAAATTAGTCTGAACGATTTACGATCAATTTTAAATATTATCCCACAGTCTCCAATATTATTCAGTAATACACTTCGATATAATCTAGATCCATTTGGACATTATACTGATGAACAATTATGGAACGCATTAGAAGCTGTTCAATTAAAAACAAAGATTGATAAATTAAAAGATAAATTAAATATACAAGTAGCAGAATATGGAAGTAATTTTAGTGTTGGTGAATGTCAATTAATATGTATAGCAAGAGCAATTCTTAAACAAAGTAAAATTTTACTAATCGATGAAGCAACAGCACATGTTGACACAAAAACTGATCAATTAATTCAACAAATTTTACATGAAAAATTTATCGATCAAACGATATTAACAATTGCACATCGTCTGAATACAGTAATGAAAAGCGATAAAATTGTTGTTATGAATGATGGTATCATTGAACAATATGGAACGCCAACAGAATTACTTACTCAACAAAATCAATTACTTGCTGATATTGACAATGAGAATAAATTATCGTCCACTTCAAAATAGAATGTAGTCGATTGTTACTTTAATAACTCGGCAAACGCTGATAGCTTTGAAATTTGAGTTTTCATTCTTACAGACAGAAGATGGGTGAAGCAGAAACCTATTTGAAAAACAGAATACTTCAAAAAGTTTTCAAACAAGTTTAAGAGAATTTATGGGAAATCAATGACTGGTTTTTTTTTTCGTGATCAGATGTGTTCTCAGTGGTTACTCTGTAAACTCTGGAATTTACAGATTTTTCTAGTCTCTGTTTGGATTTTGAGCAGAAGATCTTCAGAAATCCATCAACAATAGGGTTTCGAAACTCTTCGTCTCGGATTTCTTTCTCAAACATATAAGTGACTCTGCTCATCATCATGATCATATTCGTTTCATGATTGAATATCTTCAGTTGTCTCATGATCTATTGTACATGTATGCCTCTGTCCAGAAATATTCTCGGCCTCTACTATTCTGTGTCAATTAAGAGTATCCACCCTCCTCTTTTCGACCATACCTGGTGGGTGATGGAAGTGGGTGTGAGTGTGGGTGATGTGGAGTGTGGGTGTGGGGTGTGAGGATGTGGGTGGGTGTAGGTATGAACGAAGAGAATATCAACACCCAGACCCGGACTGAGATCCACACCGACACCCTCTTTGCATGGCACGTTTTTCAGCTATTCGCAGACAAAATAAAATGTATTCTTATTCTACGCTAGCAAACATGTTATGATGCGCTTTCGCTGGATAATAGACTATGTGAAATCTTTGCATCTGTGTGCAATGACTACCATCTACCCGCTTACGATTGATTTTATAAAAATCCATTCCTTCTGTTTCTATTGCAGAGGACTGATAGCTCACGCCATTCTAAAGTGTTTTACATGATTGTAACTAATCAAAATCGAAAACTTAATAGTAATGTTTCCTTTCTTATCTTATCATAAAAAGTGGATGTGCTTATGAGAACAAAATCAGTTGTCTTCTCCTTTTCAAATCAATAAAAGACGAAGCAGCTATCCACAAAGCAATCACTTGCATAGTTTTATTTTCTTAACAACATCGAAATCTAACATAATGGCTTCCACAAAATTAGTTTTACTTACAATAATGGTGGTATTCATCATTAGTTGTTATACAATGCTGGTTCAAGCTGGGCCTATAGATGAGTCTATAATTTGGCCACAAGCAACATGCCATGGGTGGGGTGATGCATCATGTCTTGGTAGGGGTACGTGCATCTGTCCATTTGCAGGACCATGCAGATGTTTGTCCCGCGGAAAATGAAGAATAAATATTCAATATCTTTTGGGTTCGTGTTTTTATGTCACATCTATATTGATGAGTTGAATTAATAAAATCTTAAAGGTGTATGAACCCAAAACTCTGATATTTTCAGAGAGCAAACGCCAAATCTCTTGTTTCATTTGTTCGTGAAAAATATTCATTGAATCCAAGATTGTTGCGAGGTGGACATGATTAGGAAGCGAAATGAAACAGAAATTACGCATCAAAGCTAGTGTCAATTTCTTCTCTAAATCTGAAGTTTACCGAAATCTTGTCGTTTCATGCAAAAATGTTAGGACTTAGAAAAAACTCTATCGATTCATATAAAAGTCAAAACAATTTTTGTTAAGCGAAAACTTTTTTAAACTAATAAAAAATTCGACTTTGTCTTGTACTCTTTTCGGAATGAAAATAATTCTGCAAACAATTCAGAAAAGTTTCTCAAAATGTTTTTGTCGCCAAGAGTGGCCATGTTGATAATGATTATTCAATTAAAATGTATAATCTTGAGATTTAAGTCAATAAATTATTAGATAAAAGTACAATATAAAGCTTGAGTACTTGTTTATGATATTAAGTTTTAGCATTATACATTGTGCTATACATGATCTATTTATATAATCTATTATATTGTGCAATGTCTATGATTTTGAATTACATAGGTTATGATGTTATTGTTCAAGATATTCGATTATTTTTTCATCTTTTTTTGTTTTTCTCTTATTTTGTCCTGTTTTTGATTGAAAATGACCGAATAGAGTCGAAAATTCCTGTATTAAGGAGACAAATAGATTTAGATTTGAAAACTACTACATAAATTGTTCATTATTAATGATTATTCAAAATGATGCTCTTCGAAAAGCAAAAGCAATTGAATTTTTGAAAAATCAAAACTATTACTTTTCAAACAGAACTCATGTAATAGTGTTTCCGGCTTTTATTTACTTAGTTGATCAATCATCTCAATTTTCACAGCTATGATTTGTTGGCTTTCTCCTAGCCATATTTTTGAATACGAAGAACTTACTAAATGTTTGCATGGCTGTTGAGTGAAATTTTATCACTGTCACAGCGGCTCAGTTTGATAAAGCGCAAAGTAAACGAGTCTCAAAATGAATGATTCTTGCTCTTCTCCTATCCATTATGAAAACAGACATGGAAGGCCTAATCTATAGAAATCTTGTTGACGGCGAAAAGGAACAATGGACTCTATAGAAGCCAAGGTGGAAGTTTGGTTTTCAACGTTGCAGCTTGGGTGTAGATTTTTCAAATAGTTAACTATTTCACGAAGGTTAATATGGATCTGCAACATGTTTGTGCTGAGTTTTTGCATGCTCGTTGAACTGAGTCGGCTATAGCGTGATGGTACATATAGAATCAAATTCTTAGCGATAGATATTGCATCTACAAGACATTGAACATCTGTTCTGATACCGAGCGATTGATGCCAGTTTTGTTGGAATGCATTCGCCAATTTGAGGGCTTCGTCGCATTCTGATAGTATCAAATCGAGATCGTCATTCAGAGAGCCTGGTTCTAAAATTCCAAAAAGACTAATCATTCCAAAAAAGATCTACCATCCGTCTCAGAAAACAGTGTGAAGACAACAACAAATAATCACTTGTCGTGTTGATCGTGAAAAGGTCTTCCTTGCTTCGGCTTCTAAAGATAGTTTCTTTTGGAGAAATGGATTGACCACTTATGTTTGAGTTGCCTTGCACTGATTTAGCAGAATTCGATGCTGATAGTATTTGTTGAATAGATGGACTTCTCTCTAGAGAAGTATTCCGTGCTCATTGCTGAATAGTATCTGGAGATCTACACAAAGAAATTGGTCAGCTTATTAAAGTGCATATATATGCGGACGTAGGACTCTTAGAGTATCAGATCGCTTGCGAGCTCACATTATGTGAATAAGTAACAACTCCCCACCTAGTCAAGTCAGACAGCTAAATTCATTATCCAATGTGGGAAGGTCTCCAAGTGTTAGTTTCCGTTTTCCATGTAATATATACTAGTTTATGAAGTCCAACGTGCGGATCACAATCGCAGTCAAGATTTATCCACATATGCAACTGTTTAAGAGTCAGACTCATTTGAACTTTCAAAACAACTCTGCAAGACACTAGATAGGAAACTTCGATCCCCGTACTATTACCATGCCCAGCAGTTCGAGCTTCAGCATCGGTTGCCTCGTATTCTCCTGTACTTGCTCACGTATCACAGTAAACTAGAATTACTCTAAATGTTTGTGTTTCTATATTTCAAAATCACTTCTACTGCAAGTATAGAGAATTAAAATGTCTTTTTTTTAAAACTCGTCAACAACTTTTTGAGAATACAACTTTATTAATGTAGCCATATAGATGTAAGGCATAAATGATGGCTTGTCAGAAACTATTTCTATTTATAATGCAAGTGTACAACTAAGCTGGAACAATTAAATACATGATTTTCTCTTCTTCGTTTCTCTGAAAAAAAATGAAAACAATCACTTAACCACAGTATTTTGTCTTTTCTTTTTCTGGAAAATGTTTATGCTATTATTAAAGAAAGCAAGTAAAAGTTCATGAAACAATAGGTTTTTATAATTTTTTTTGCCTCCTCCGTCGAGATAGTGTGAAAAAACAAGAAAAACAGAAATGTTTTTCATTATCTTGTGTTAGTTACTATTTTCTTCCGATCTTCTCTACGCAGAATGAAAAAACATTGTTATCATTCACAGTCAAGGATTTTTTCTTCTCTACGAAAAAGTATTTATTAAATAATCTCACTATTCTCATGTACTTTATCTTCATTCACATCTGCACTAATTGTATTAAACTTGAAAGTTGAGTTCAATTGAAAATCTACTCTTCAAGTTTTTATTTTCAATCATCTACATTTCTGCGACACTTGCATTGAAAGAGTGGCTGTGTTGATTTGAAATTCAACTTCTTGAGTAAACTAAAAACCAGTAAAGACGGATAATTTGATTGGTCCGAAAAATCAGAAATATCCATCAGGCCTAGTTTGAAGTGTCCTTCATATCTGTCATGACTAGTTATCATGACAAGAAATGTCCTGTATACACATCCAGGCTAGTCCGTAAAACAGAAAAAGCATAAAATATAGACAATACGTGAATTCAAACATCCAATCCAACAGTATTCAATATGTAATGCGTCTCGTGACATGAAACCATAGCTTTCCAAAAGATTGACGTTATTTCAAATAGTCTAAATAGCAGAAAGATGCTAGTTTCTTTAACTCAAAATTGAATAATGCTTGAAGACAAGTGACTTAACTAGTCTGAAGTGTCTTGTGCACCTATCATGATTAATATACTTTTTACAATGCATAGTCATTTCTTATTTCGAGCTTTGCGACATTTCTTAGCAATTCATTTCTTTCATATTAAATTGTCCAACCAATCGTTTTAGATCGATTAATAATGAAAAGAAGAAAAATGTAATACGTACCTACGAAATATTTCAATACATCGTTTAATGACAACCTAATGAAAACTATTTCGATTATAATCGAAACATTTCTCACTGAAAATAAACAGTAGGGAGTCAGACGTATTACGAAAACGAACGAAATACAAGAAGATATATTATTTCGCGCAGTATGATTGACTAAAATCAGTCAGCATAATAGATGTATGTGTTAAAAGAGACGCGTCGTAAATATCTGAAAACTTTTTACTCAAACTTTGTCCCCCAAAAATATATTTCAAGTAACATGCTAAATACTTTTACTAAACAATTATAGAGTTACAATCCAAAATAAAATAAAATCTTTATATGCTTGATTGACAAAGGATGACGTTCGCTGAATAAGACTGAAAACATCTACCTGCCTTCCTCTCTAAGTACGAGTTATGAGCACTATAAGTTTATCTTATAATGTAATACGAAACTACTCCTTCTCTTCCGTTATCGATAATTAAAAGCATTCTATAACGTTAGTATCATGAAAATTATCTATATTTATTAAATGCATACTAATATATATGTACATGATCACCTATATTATTTTATCGAGTTGAAGTGAAAATCGGATTGAGGGTTTGGGTGTGAGTCTCGTCTAACTGAAGGCCTAAACTCACGCCCTAATATGAACTTTTATTGTTTTGTGAATCTACTGGAAAATCCCAAGCTCGTTGCACCTTTAAAAGGATCATAGTTAATAATCGAATAGTGCTTATTAAACTTGCTTATTTCTGTAAGAAAAGCTTCATCAATTCAATATTAATATTGTGAAAATATTTCATTCTTCTGTTTGTTTCTACCATACGTAGTCTTCTATAAGTCGATAAGGGTTTTGATGTGAAAGCATGGATTCTTGTTCTAATGTTTTCTTTATCAACATTCACACACACACTTTGTATTTCTGTATATGAGTTTCTATGATTTTGTGTGAGTTTGAATGTTCTTATAAGTGAGCAATAAATTTAGATTGATTCTAGTCTCAATTATAATGTATAAAACAAAGTTGTTAACGTTAGAAATATTTGAGTAATTCGTGAATTTTACTCAATGGAGATCATTACAATAGAATAACCGTTTCATTGAACTTTTTCACATATTTTCAAAGATGACTAATCTAATAAACATCAGCAATTTGGATCTCATCTTGGAAGCAAGTAAACATTATTACTCATATTTGAATTATATGTTGTTTTCTTCAGGAAACCGATAAAAACCAACAATATTTGTATGATTTTCTTAAATTTTGATTTTATTAGAGAAAATTAAACTATTCTTTTTTGCATCTTGTTAAATGATTTTATATTATGTACAAAAATTATTTGATTTTTCACAGTAAGATGGTCAGCTCACGGTGAAACTAAATTGTAGATGAGGGGACAGAAATATAAATATAGATTCTATATCCTACAGAATTATTTTTCCTTTTTTGACAATTTAGCGGATTGATGATTAGTCATTCTTCGATGACAGTGAGTCAACAACGTACTGGCCAGCAGTTTTTAACTCTTCAATCAACACTTTTTCATGATTACATATATTTGTTTTTTTTTGAGTGTGTGAATCGTGTTGGCTACATCGATAATACGCTCAATCAAAGTGAAATATATATCTTTAAATATGGTCAATTCAGAAGTTCATAAATAGCTGTGATTTCAATGAGTTATCGATCTTCATTTCGGTATTCATTGACATTCAATATTGGAATCTACCTAATGGATGTTAAAATAAATCAATAAGGGTTTTTTCCTTTGCGTATTTTCGAAAGAAAAGAACAAGAAAAAGAAAATCGAAGCTGGCATTTTCCTTTTCGAAAATTATCGACAAGGTCGTCAAATGTTATTTGAGAATTCTCAAATATATGAGAGAACAGAACGAAACATTACGAGACAATATTTGGTTTGACTAATCCTTCATATCCTATTCAAGAAGAATAATCCAAACAGGTGTCATGAAATCTTTTTATGGACTTTTGATATTAGGTATTATTCCATGGCAGAGATGTGCGGTCCACGGGGTTCACCCCGCGGGCCCCGCGGGGCCACGTGGCGACGGGCGGGCGGGGAAGAAAAATTTAATTAAACGCGGGATTAACGGGGCACGGGTATTTTCCGGCACACGGGCGGGCGGGGCGGGGAATCATTTTTTCAAATGACACGGGTCTCGGGCGGAGCGGGTATGAAATACACGGGTTCGGGCGGGTAAACATTTGTTTTCGGGTGTGATGAAAGATCGTCAAAACTTATCACGGGATATCCTTAGTATAGGTATGTAGTACAAAGTACATATTGATTGGTTCATTACTTTCATCCTATTATGTACAAGATTGTCTACCATTTGTTTGTTTCTTTCTTTATCGTCTGCCATACGCAACTTCTACTATCAATTTATATTAAGTGAATAACTGGACTAAAACTTATTTTATATTTAGAATTATCGTTTGAATTTTTTTGTGAATTACTACTTAGGTCTGACCAAAAGTTCTGACAACATTATATAAAAATATAAAGATAAGGAGATATCTTTAATTTTATTTTATCAAATTTTGAGGACAGTTGCCATGATTATTTATACCAAGTTTGATCCTTTCCAACGATTAGTTAAAAGTTTTTTGAAGTTTTTTCGAAAAAATTTTAGGTATCACGGATACCGCATGAGCTAATCATATTTCATTTATTGTGAAAAGTTAGCAAAATCTTGTTCGATCATATCAGTTGCATTCTAGTGCTACTAGTGATGAGATATAGATTTATTTTAGATAGGTTAGTCATAAGTTATCCGATGCTGGCTGGCTTATTGAAGATGAATCGTCAAAGACTATTGTTCATGAATAAAGATTTTAGAAAATGCTTTGTTTGGTATATTTTTTAAATCAAATACTCCTGAATGTAGATAAAGGCAAGACTGTAAGTCACAAGTATTAGGCTGAACGCTCTCCAAAACATTTTATTAATCAAATATGGAAACAAACAGAGACATCAGGTTCATAATGTACAAAATTGCTTGACGGTCATCGTTGACTTCATACTCATCTAATGTTATTAATTGCATGACAGAAGAAGACATCAATATAATATCATATCTATCATATTCGCCAGGCCTGATACTATGTAACTTTTCGCTAACTAATTCTATTAAATGTAGTTTAACTGATTAAATAAATGAAACATGATAAGCTCGTGCGATATCTAAAACTTTTTTCGAAAAAAACTTTTAACAAATTGTTGGAAAGGTTCGAACTTGGTATAAATAATCATGGCAACTGTCCTCAATATTTGATAAAATTAAATTAAAGCTGCCTACTTACCTTTATATTTTTATATAATGTTGCCAGAACTTTTGGTCAGACCTAAGTATCATCGAATTACATGATTTATCTCCTGATGAATCACTTGAAAGGACAGCTTCGTCGAATACTGATCGTTCATCTACAATTATTTCTTCATCTTTCAGTCATTGCTCATCGAGTAATATTAAATGTAATTCGTCAAATATAAAAATGTTTTTAAAAGAACAACCACAAAAATACGTGCTTGTCGACAATCACAAAATGAATCATTCAAAACCATCTCATACAGACTTGAGTTTTGTTTTTGTAAAAAATGATTTTTCATAAAAGGAATGCATCATTAAAAATAAAGTATCTGGTAAATAAAAAATTTCTTCGGGTTACACGGGGACGGGTCGGAGCCCGTCACAAAAATGGCGGGTTGGTCCAAGAAGCTGCCTGTGCGGGGTACGGGCGGAGCGGGTATAGATTTGCCGGGGCACAGGCGGGGCGGGGATTCTCAAAAAGAATAACCACGGGGTTCGGACGGGACCGGTTTGTGAATTTTACGGGGCGGGCCCCGCGGGGGATGGAAAATCAATGCCCCGCACATCTCTGTTCCATGACACATGACATTGGTTTTTTTGATTTGAAATATTTTCTTTTGAGTAGTAATTTTCAAGTATAAATAACTATGATTAGCTTCAGTACTTCAAATTTCAAAGCAGTATACGCATGTCTTTATTAAGTTGTTCTGGATGCCGAACAGGCCGTAAAAACACTCAACATGTAACTCCAATGTTGTCTAATCGAAATTCAAGAACTGTCAATCTCGAAAATGATCATAAAAAGAACATCATCAATCACGATATTACTCGTCAAATCTCAATGACAACGCTCGATCTCATCGCTACAGCAAGAGTATTGATCGCTAAAAACAATAAACAATTTAGCGAATACATCAACAGATTTGAACAAACTGCTCAGATAATTCCACGGTGTAGTTGTCATCCATCGACTAAAATCAAATCACAGTTAACATCATTGATCAAGTTTGACGATGTAAATCAAACTGAATTGATGAAAAAACTAGGTCAACTGGAACGTCGATTATCTCGATTTGAGAAATATCTGATTAATACTCCTGTGAATACTCAAGTGCATTATTTCTACCAAAAACAAAAAATATATGTACAACGACAGATTCAATGGATAAAGATATTGATTGCAACGAAATAAATCAATGATATTATGCTAGTCTTCAGAAATCATACAAATTAATAAGATTGATCAATGTCACTCCTTGAAATGCAAAGTGGATTATCTATCAAGCTTGAGCTCTTCGATCGTTTTCTCAAACGTGTTGTCAAACTACATCAGTTTAATCATTCACTTCATTTTTTTATCGACAACCTTCAGTTATTCATCTTTTTTTTATATTGCTTTTGTTGTTGTTGTATATTTTCTGCTTTTTATATTAAAATTTTTGTTTATTTTTTTAATCAAGGACCAATGTTTATCAAATGCATTCAGTTTTTTTTATTCCAGCAAGCAACACTGATGTCGAAACGGCTTTATTTGAGGGTGTGGGTGTGGGAGAAGACATTTTCACCTACACCCCACACCCTATCTATTTCAGATCATCAAGAAGACATACATAATGTATCACAACAACACAAGAAACCACGTCACTACTAATTGAGATTCTCAATGATACCTTTGAAATACACTATTATTGAATAAATACATTATGAATAAAATAATGAATTGTTCTAGCAAATCATTTTTTCTCAAATTCTAAGATTTAACTTGAGTTTGTGTGTGAACGTTCAAATAAAAAAATGAGCACTTCGATCTTAAATCACTCCTTGAGAGAAGCGGCGATAAAATAAGTGAAAGAATGCGATGAAAAATTCTGAGTGATAGATTCATGATAAAAATGCGTATTTTTTATTATAACACTAGTAGATGAAATTTAAGCAGATGACTTGAAGTCTCCGTTTGCAACAGAAAAAGAAAACGATAATTATTTCATTGGATATCTTGACGATTCATAAAAATTCGTTAAGTCATCTTGTTTTTCCTTCTGGTCTTCTTTTTATTCCAGTTTGGGTTTACGATAAGTAATAGGTCAGACTTCTATAAAACGAAGGTTAAAATAATTTTTATGATTTAAAAATACAATAAGTCAAATGAAACAGCACAACAATTTTCTTATAGGTTCTTATAATCTTTATTCCATAGAATCTATCTATTAACTAGATAATCCAATTCATTGCGATTGATCACTCTACCATTGTGAATCATATCGAAGAAGTTGAAAATTAAATGAAAGGAATAGAAATGATTGGAAAAAAAATTATGTCATTTGATTATTTCTAATTTTTGTTTCAATAGAAAATAAGTATGTATACAATTGTATCGAAATGAAAGCAACTTTTTTTTCATTCTCAATTCATTTTTTCGACCTTCTCCCTCAAAATCGATTTATTTTCATTCAGTTCGAATACGGAATTATCCCTGATTACTTTTTTCAAGTTTGTTTCTCAAAAAACAATAATAAAAATTTATCGACTTGGGATCCCTCACGGGTATCATGAAAAAAAAATTCTTTTGTCACAAGTCAAATCAGACGTTCTTTTAGATTGAGGGACACTGATTATGAATATCATAATAGAAGTCCTTAAAACTTTTATTTTTGAAATAGATCGGACCATTTTTGGGTCCCTATTTTCTATTGTTCATGTCCGTAAAAAGTAATTATAGGTTAAAATTTAGTCAAAAAATACTTTTCCTAACTCAGAATTTTGAGTTCTCTACAAATATGAACATTGTACGGTGAAAAAAAGTGATACTAAAAAATAACTGCCCATTTCGGGGTCAAAACTCACCCTTTTGTGGAATATATACTTTTTTCTCTTATAACTTTTCAAGGGTGTGGGTGGGTGTCGGGATAGGGAGCCAGTGTGGTTATGGGTTCTAGCCTATCCCTTATCCACACCCACACCTTGTTTTAGCTGTGTCAACCTCTTTTCTATCTTATATATGAGACATACTTATGTAGCACATGAGTACGCTTTTTTTATTTTCAATAAAAAGGAGTTTGGGGTGTCAGTGGATTCTTTTCTCAAGCGCTCCCAATAAGCGTGATTATCTGGAAACAATAAACTTCGGTTTTCCCCTCAAGAATTTTGTTCTCTGCGGGACCGACAAGAAAAGACAGACAGTGCGAACATAGTAGAAGCCCCAGAGCTTCCGACATTCATCCTTCAGAGAGTAGAAAGATGCTTCTGTTGATTAATCAATTGTGCCAGAAGAACTGAATTCTTTTTTCATGAAGAGCAATTTTGAGGTAGACAGGTGAATACAACTCCTTCTGTCTGTGATTGTTCTCTTCTTTTTGACTTTCATGCCATCACGACTGGTGGTATCGGCCTATGCACGGCCTCCGATGGAAAATTTTGTGCTACGCGTTCGTACTTCGTTGTAAAGCATACGACACACATCGAGATGAATGAATCTAAACATTGTTATTCGTTTCATTTTCTCTGTTTCGCTGAATTTTAATATCTGATTCAATTACAGAAATGTTACGGTTACAACAGACACTCATTACGACGAACGCAGAAACTGTTAGTACGGTTATTTAAGCGCACATAATCCGGATCACGACAGAAGCAGCCAGTGACACATTGTCTAGTACAGATCTTAGGCTTGTAGGTACAAGTTTCGACACAGGCTGGACCACAATCGGTGAATAGCTCGTTCTTGCGACAACATTCTTCGGGCTTGACACATTTACCATCTTTCGTACGATACAAGCCTTTCTTGCAGAAACAGCCATGTACGCACACTTTGGGACATCGTTTGAGTGGTTTTGGAAGTGGATATGACCAATCATCACATGTTGGTGGACATGTTGAACCGCATCCCATGTATTCTTCGTTCTCGCCACACTGATGAACATCGATCGGTTTGCATTCATCACGTTTAACACAACGACTTCCCGTATCGTTTGACTCTCGCACATATCCTTCTTTGCAAAAACAGCCAAACCTGCAAAGTAGTTTGCAGATTTCAGGCTTGTAGGTACAGGTTTCGATACAGTCTGAGCCACAGGTATATTCTTCGTTTTCACCACAGCTGTCCACCACTATTGATGTAAAAAAAATTCAATTGATAATCGTCTATGTTAGAAATTTTCATACCTGATCCTTGAAGGACAGCAATATGCACTAGCAAGAATACAATACATACATATAGAACTGAGGCCATACTTCGAATGTGGGAGTTTGAATACTGAGTGAGTGAGTACTATACTATATGTTGGTGCTTTTAAGCAGTAGATAAAAACGAGAACGAGAGTCGAGATATGGTATCATGATATCAACCAAGAAAGAACGACCATCAGTGTACGATATGAAAACACCTTGCTTGGCAAGAACGAATACAGATTCGAGTTCAGAGCTATGACGGAAGCACAAAGTACAAGGTACAAGAACTTGTAGTCGCGAAATATTAATTCAGATAAACCTTGAACAAAACGATGATTTTTGTGCTTGGTCGTTTTGCAATGCTGTGTAAGCCGAAACACTAAGGGTGGAGTTTGGGTGTGAGCGTATGTGTAACTTTGAAAACGAAGGAAGACCCCACATCCACATCAACCACCTACGCCTGCACCCACATCCGCCTATCGGACTTGACTTCTATGAGGTCATATCAATTCAAATGTTTATAAAGCTAATATAAAAGATCTAAGCGATTTAAAGACTAAAATAATTCAAGAAATCGAAGCAATTAAAAAAGAAATGTTGCATTATTTTTTTTTGGAATAGAAAAAGATAAAATTTTTGTATTTCGGTTAAAGATAATATCGTTGAACAGTACTTTTGAAGTTTGTTCGTACCAATAAAAACTCGATGTATTTACCTAACTTTAAAAGAAAGATAGATGATCAAGTCATATCAAACAGCAAAGATATACGAAAAATTTATGTGGAAGGGACTGTTGGGACACCCTGTACACTTCAACGTAATTCATCATCATTTTAGATCTGCTAGTGTCGAACTATGTCGGAAAATTTGAGAAATTGTTGTAAAACCATATCGTTGTGGACATCTTGTGGTTGCCAAATCTTTTCCAATCAATTTTGATCCTATCAAATACTCTTTCCCCATTTTTTGTTGACACCAAGTCAGGACTTTATCCATATATGGAGTTGGCGCGGCAATCATCTCTGCAATACTGCGAATAACAACCAGACCAAACGGAACATCTTCAGTCAGAAAGCAATGATTAAAATCTGGAACATATTTCCCAGTTTCAGTCTTGATCATAGGATACGTGAAGCCCGCGAATCCAGAATTCGTCCGCAGGATTGTCATACAATTCGATGTATCGTTAATATAATCTCCATAATATATTAAGTACCGCTCATGTAATGGAATGATATGAGACAAATCAATGTGGGGATACTCTACCATTATTTGCTTGCTCGTCATTACGACTTCCTCGCTGATCTTCACGAGCAAATCAGCCATGCTTTTGTCAACACCGTGATAGAGTATCGGTGGATGTTCGACAGCGTTTCCATCCCAATCTTTCCAACGTCCGTACATCAATGTTGGATGAATTAAAGCATTCGATGAACTTAGAGTAATGTCAATAAGGTTTTTAGAGAAATTTAACTTGGGTTTCTCTCCTAACAAATGCTGCATACATCCCCAAGGATCTGCGATTCGTGCTTTTGTAAGATCCCCGTAAACGATACCGAGCATCTCAGCTTTGGTTGCAAAAATTTTCACGGTCTTGCCAAACTCAACCATTCGGCATACCCAAGGTAGTGTATCAAAATTCATTATTATGCAATTATTTAGTTTTAGACCTAGCGCTTTCTCTACTTCAAATTCGAATCCACATTGACCTGGAAGACCAACAATAATGCATCCATTCTCGATGTAAGGTTCCACTAAGGTCAGATACTCCCAGTGGAAAGGTGCAGGAACAGCCAAAATTATAATATCACATCCGCGAACCGCTTTCTCTGCGTCATTTGTGACAATAAGAGGATTAGTCGTAGTCATACTTTGATCTTCATTTTCTCCATGCACAAGAACTGTAACTTGTCCATTAGAAATGAGTCTTTTCCATCGATTAGCTTTGTCAACATTCTGAGTAAGAACACGAACTTCGACATTCGTTTTCGAAGACATAATTCCTACGAGGGCATGGGCACTGTTTCCTGTACCACAGATAAGCATTCGAACAGGATCAACCATTTATAGATGATTATTACGTATTCTACTATTTCGTTTTAATGTTGACCAAAATATTGCTGTTAACGTGTTACACCGCTTCGAACAATTATATTATCATGTACGAACATGATCACATCTTATTTACAGGTAGGATGCATGTAGCTAGTATATAAAAAAGATAAGAACATTGTGTAGCAAAACAGAAGAGAAAAGGCACACCTTACTATGAAGAAATGAGCTTACTCTATAATATCACATGCTTCAATGTTTTATCTGACAATACTTTCGTAATGTCATTAGTTTTGAAAAGCATCTCGGGAGCTATCAAATGAAACTTGAACGGACTCGATAGAGTTAGTCGTTTTAGAGAAAATGTCAAAATATGATATGTGAATAAAATGATATGATGATTAAGAGGATGAAAAAGTTGCTATAAGCTAAAAATTTTTAGGTAGAATTTTAAACTGAAAGGTTGGATTTGCTGGTTAAAAAAATGAATCCTCTTTCAAATTGGATAGTAAAAATTGAAAATAAAAATTTAGCCCCGGCCGATGTTCAGAAAAATGTTCGGTTTCTTCGTGGAACCTCTCTTAAATAATTAGATATACTTAATCAGGCCTGCTAGACTTCGCTTTTAATAGCATTGAATAGCTTACAATAGCAATTGACATCCTACATACATATAAAACTAAAAATTCTCTTCATTTTAACGAAAATTAAGGAAATTAGAAAAAGAATGAATTGATTTTTTTTATCAATATCAAAATTTTATACAAGGAAATCAAAATGACAAAACGTTATCATTCTTCAGATTATTGAACATCCAGAAGATACAGGGTGTGGATGTACACGTAACTCTAGACACGAAGGAAGACCCCCCCCCCCCCCCTCTCCCAACACCCACATCCACACTCCAGAAGAGACATCTTCTGACATAAGAAGGCTCCTCTCTTCTTCTATCGTATCATGCTAGTGGCAGTGTTCCTTTTCTTTATACGGCATGTTATCCAGTAGATAAAAAGGAGATAAAGAATAGAAGAGGAGAAAGAGAGAAACACATATTTTGTTGCTTTTTTGTTTTTTTCAATTGTTTTTTTTGGTGGAAGAAGGATCAATAATAATAATAAGAATAATAATAATAATAAAGAAAGAAAAAGATCTAACAATTCTCGTAACAATTTGAGAAGTATACATTACTATTTTGAAGCTATTGAAGTCAATGCTACTGTAAGCAACGATTACATCTTCATCAGCCGAAGTTATATGAACACAAATGACTATGTCTATATTGATGCTTTCGACTCATTCGGTCCATATCTGAGTAAAATTCAGGAAGGTGACAACAGTGACGGCGGTAAACAGTCTAAAATTCGTGTGCCTCTGAAAGCCGGCAGAAAGTACATTTTGATTATCACAACATCATGGCCATTGGACGAAGAAAAATTCTCGATCAAAGTATCTGGTTCAGCTTCTGTTAGTATGAAGCGCATAGATGTGCCATCGACGATACGTAAGTAAACACATAATTAATTTGAAGAATATCCGTCATCTGTCGATATATTCGAGTTGTCTTCTTATTTTTTAGTCTATTGTTTGTAGTAGAATTATCCAACTAATGACCAGATATTAAGGACGTTCTGTTTGAAAAATAGGATAATGAAAAAGAGAAGTATTCGAAGAGTGTTAAAATATTGTGTCGAGTGTAGCACCTTAGTTTCTCTTTCCACGGAATGTAATTGAAATTAGTAATTCTTCACAGCCATTGTTTTCTTTTATATTCATTGAGTATTCTACGATAGGTAGCATTACAAACTATTCAAGTGAATTCACTATCAATAGCCCAATGTATTCTCGCATTGAAATGTCTCTTTCAGCGTACTTTGTTTGAAGCTATCCATATCAACGTGTCGACCGGTGGAAGGTACACTTTAAGGAGTAGTGCTGGTATCAACATTTATGGTTATCTTTACATAAATCATTTCGATCCACTGAATTCGTTGGTGAATTTATTGACACAAGATCATAGTAGCTACGAACATAGTCAATTTCCAATACACTTTGATCTCCAATCTGGTAATGCATCCATTCTGATCATCACAACAACCTACATACATGTCACAAGCATGTTCTCAATCCAGGTATATGGTCCACTTGGTGTTAGCTTGGAACGCATCGACATCACTTCATCGATGAGTAAGCACAGGTTACGTAGAGTGGATGAGAATCAGGGCGAGGATGAGGGTGGATGCGAATGAGAATGAGAATGAAGAGAAGTTAATTACCCTCACCTACCAACCCTCAAAATCTAGTCAAATCATTATTAGATGATGCTTCCAGTTCGAAATCCATCGATTCTTCTCTACAGCGCCTAAGTTTATTAATCAAAATAAGAACTGTTTGTACTGTCCAAGGTTTCATAGAATCGTTTCATATAGACTTTCGATGAATAAATATAGGTAAAAAATCCTATAGTCTGCGGAAGGTAATATAAAAAATCGATTGCAATATGTAATCGAAGATAGAAAATCATGTTTGTTTGATCACAACCATCTGTACCTATGTAAAATCTTTCAGACAGATTATCGAGTAAAGCATGTGGTAGTGTACAGATAATAATTAGTAGAGGTGGAATAAAAAAATCTTTATGTTTTCCCACTTGCTGACACATTATTTGTCTCCAAACACATCTTTCTGCATTCATCAAAACAATCTTACGTCTGATAATATGCATTAAAGTAGCACCAATCGAAAGAACATGTAAAGTCCATGGTATAACAGAATGAATGTACATACTGCTAAAGATATCATCAAATATCTTTAAATTTAGAGGAGTGCGACTATATCGACATAGGTTCATTGTCAGCATAATAGGATGGATGTCACTGTGCCAACCAATAAATGCCGTAACTTCTGCTGCTATTATTAGTGGTATAAGTAATGCTGAGACAATTATGGCACATTTACGCGAACGAAAGATACTGAAATGAAAACATTCTAATAATAATCGTTCAACTGAGACAAATGCACTACTCCAGAGACATAGAATTAAAGTAACGTTTAACGCTGTTGTTATCAAACGACAATGAAGTAAACTGTTTCTTTCAAGTTCCTGATTGAAGTGGATTGTTATAATATGTCGTACGTAGTATAAAATCATTCCATATAAACTAGCTAGAGAATAAAATAGAAGGTAGATGCCACACGATGTAATTCGAATTGTTTTCTGTAATAGAGTTTCTATCATTAGAAGATTACATATGGTGGCGACTAGGAATTGCAGTGCAGTTAACTTGTCATAAATCATTTTTAATACTGTTTGTCATTCAAGAGTGGTCTGCTGAAGTATGTCAGTCAACATTGAGGAAGGCATCGAAAGCTGAAGGAAGGCACTGAGGTTTGTTTCATTACAAGTAATGTTAGATATATTCATCGTATACCTAAAACTAACGACACAGCATAGGTATGTTTTTCTGAGCTTACCTTTTCCAGTAGAATGATTTATAGATGACTTAAAAATTTAGAGGAAGCCTCTAGTTGTGAATTTAAAAGCTTCAGAATTTCTAAAGTAAAAATATAAAATGAAATCGTTCTCTTTTTTCGCGCCTTTGTGAGAAAAACATCACCTGCTTGGCAGCTGCTTGTGTCACTATATTCGAAAGTCAAAAGCAAATAGAAAAATAAGATAATAATCAGCTATAGTAAAGTAGGAAAAAGGGAACAACAACCTGTAATAAACGAGAGAAAGAAAGAAAAAAGAAAAATAACAGGCCGTTTTACTATATTTCACTTAATTCAAGCTTCTTAGCACGTCTTTCAAAGTGATGAACGTCTAGTTTCACAGCTTTCTGTGGATAAGCTTTATAGATCATCAAGCTTTCTTTTCTGCATCAAAGATATAAAAGAAAAACTAGGGGTGTGTGTGGGTGTGGGTGTCGTCAAGGAAAAGACCAACATCCCAC
>CAJNOL010003396.1:6644-23198 GCA_905250125.1 Rotaria sordida
GGGTAAACGATCTAAGTGACAAAACCAAAATTGCTTGCGCATTTCATCTAACCATGGTTTAATAGAATTTTCTTTTTCATTATCATTATAAGTTATTCCTTCTGGAGAATTTTTATTATTTTCTATATTAGTTTTGCTTGAATCAACAGTTGTTGATGATGAACTGTTTTGTGTTGAATAATCTTTACCTATATCAATATATTCATCACTATCATTTGATGTTGAATCAGAATCAATTGTTGCTGTCGACGAAGTGGAAGTTCTATGTTTTCTTGTTTCTGATGCCAGGGATTTATATTCATCCACTTCATTTCGAATATTGTTCATTGAAAATTCATTCAATTTATTTTCCAACGGAGACTATAACAAATCAAAACAGCTCAGAATATAAAATGCTTATTAATTATTTTAAAGGTTAAAGTCTATTTGAATTGGATAAGGTAAATTAATGATTTCTGAGATACTGATTATTTGAATGCTATGAGATAATGTAAGTAACGATAAAATATGAATAAAGCCATCGACACATTAGAAGACCCTGGGTCTTATACTATATCCCCAAAATGAGCAATATTTCTTTCTGTCTTCATGACTCTGAATATTTCAAGCCTTTACTTTTTATGTTTATCTTATTTATTTCAGTTTCACATGAGTAAAACAAGCAAAAGCAATATCTTATATAAGACTAATAAGATTTAGCCGAATAAAATCATCATTCACCTGTTAATGTCATGAATTTCAATATCAGAATGGATGGAACTATCATCTGAATTCGAGTCCCGATCATCAACATTTAATGGTGGTTAATTATATTTGGCAATTAGATCATTATTCAAATGAGCTAGAACATTTAAAAACTTGATTATATGATGGGGATCTTCTAATGTGTCGATGGCTTTATATGCTAAGAACGAGTTAAGCATCTTAATAAATGTATCGTATAATGTAAATGTCAAAATTTTTTATTTACGTCTACTCTGAATTAATACGTAAATCTGCTTTGATTTACCTTATTTTCTTCATCATCACTAAAAACAGTTTCTAGTTCATTATTATCAATAAATATATCTTCTAATTCATTGTCATTAGTTAAGCCATCATCATTATCCTTGAGTCCTTTTTTCCAGCGATTAATAAAATATGGATAGAGTAAAAATGGATGTCTAAAAATAAAATGTTCACATTATTAGTTATTTCAATGTATTCATTTCCTACGTCCATATTTTTTGCAAATATTGATAATCAGCAAATAATTTTGCTGATTTAAAATCTTTCTTTAATACAGGTGAACGTTGTTTTTGAGCAACTTTTACTTGTAAGTATAGATAATATAATCTTGATTGTAAATTACTTAATCGTATATTAATGATATATTCGAATTTCGGTGGTAAATATTCTTTCAGTAATAAGTAATCTTTTCGATCAACGAAACCAGTTAAAAGTTCATTCAAAACATAAGCACGTTTTTTCATTAAATAAACATCTTGTTCATTTGAATCACTATATTGACCATTTTGAATTGGATGAACGAAACGATTTTTATATTCAGGTTGATCACCAAGTAAATTTGGTTTAATAAATGATATCATACAATAACTAATAAGAAAAAATAACAAAGAAAAACTCAATTTTTTGAAACTTACTATTCAAGAAGATTATTTTGTAATGGTGTTCCAGTTAAAACAATACGACGAGATGTTTTGATTTTTGATAAACATTCTGCAATAGATGTTTTATCATTTTTTAAAACATGACCTTCATCAGCAACTAAACATGAAAATTCAAATGAAATATCTTTAAAACAGTGATGTTTACATTACCAACAATATCCGGTCCTGGATCAACAAGACAATGGTATGCATCATTTTGAATTTTTTTATTTTCGATTCCAACACCTTTTACTAATCGCACATACATCTGATAACCCATAATAAGAACTCCACCATTTTCATGCCACTTATTTAGATATTCAACACGTAAATCAGGTTGAACTGTTGTTAATTGATAATGATTAATCGATGGTTCAATATCTTTCAACCAATAGTTAAATTCATTTGACCAATTTAGAGCTATAAAAAAAACGAAATAGAATCATTTTTCCGAAAATCAATATTTCGAATACTTGCCAGCATTTACTGGAGAAAGAACGAGACATGTTTTTACTTTAGTTATATGACTGTAATTAAAAACAGTATGAATAAAACAAATAATTTGTAATGTTTTTCCTAAACCCATACAATGAGCTAAAATACAACCATTTGTATTTTGTTGTTTAGTTTTTATTGCATCAATTGATTCATAGACATTATTCCATAGAAATTTTATTCCATCATATTGATGTTTTTTTAGATGTGCAACTAATTTTGGTGAAACTTCAATAATAGACTTATTTGTTTTTTTATCGAATTCGAGTATTAAACAAAGATTTGACTTTTCTGAATTATAACTTTTACTATTTGGTATAAAAGATGATTGTCTAAGTAGAATATTATTGCGTAATTTTTGTATTTTAGCTAAACGTTTTCGACGTTGATGTTCATCGTCAATAGCATATTTTGTTTTGACATTTAAATCTTTATCATGAATTATTTTCCGAATATTTTTTCGGCCAGTTTTTCGTTTAGTTAGAGAGTCTTTTTTCTTATTTTTATTTCTATTATTTCTTTTTGTTTTCTTTTGGTTTTGACTAGATGTTGCATTATTTTTGTCTTTCTTTTCAAGTTTCGACTTTTTTGAACGCTTTACTACGATTGCATTATTTTTGTTTAGCTCATCGGATGATGATGACAATAATCTTCGAATTCGGATTTGGCTTGATGAACATTTTAGGGATGTAGTAAGTGGATCTTTAGAAGTTGTTGATTTCTAGAATTTAATAAAAGCAGTGAGGGTTTGAACTTGTCGCAAACACGTAATTCTCGGTAAAATAAGAAAAAAAATATAAACGAACTCATTTAGATTTTAACTGGCCTTATGAAATACTTCGGAATAGATTTTATCTTTTTGAACAATGGAAGAAAAACAGAATCATACATACCATTTCACTATCATTGTCGCTATCATTACTAGATGATGAAAGTACGCCTCGTTGTTTACTTTTAAGTCTTGATTTCATTATGATTATTGACGTACCAGAGTCGGATGATGATCCGGTCGGACGATAGTCATCAGTGAATTGATTTTTTTCTTTGGTAGGTGATTTTGAACCTGATAAAATCTCAGTCGATTGCCTGTATAAAAAAGAAATTTCATCGTTCAGAAGAGAAAAAATCACTAAGAAAAGTTTTTCATACAATTTGTCTATTAAAGCTTGTTGCGCATTTGTCGTTACTAATATTTGACCAGTAGGATCTGTTGACTGTGATAAGCATGCATTCATCATTAAATCTGAATAAGAAAACAAAATGCACCATCGTTTAAAATATTTAAAAAAAATAATATTATGCATCCAAAGAATATTGAGAATTTTTAGTAAAAACATTGGAATACGATTATTGATTCTGACTCTTTTTTCTTTTCTATCGTTTTGTGTCTACACCGCCTGACTTTCGAAGGTAAGCAGTGTTTACATTCAAAAAAGTTGACACAAATGCAGAACATCGACGGATGGCTTTTGTAGCGGATTACTTCGAGTCTTTCACATTGATATGTTAAATTTGACTGTCTTGATCATGATAATATTAATATTCCAAATGCTTTGCTTAGTTATGCGATTCAAGTGGATTCATAGAATAAACAGGATATGGTTGTGATGCTTTTAACGATAGTACTTACATCTATTGAAACAAATGCACCAATGGGCGGGTTTTGATTATCCATGGTATTTGAAAATATGATTTCTAATTATTGTTTGCATCAGAATTTCGGTGTTTGAATGATCAGCCAAAATATTCTGGATGAACTGCTGAAAAACTTCTTTGGATTTTTCCAACAAACGTGCTTTTTTCGAATGACGTTCGTATTTGTGCTCTTGCGTTCTTGCATATTTGTTTTCACCTTTATTTCTTTATTGCGAACCATACATAACAAAGCAACAGCGCATTTTTACTATCGCAAACAAAGTTATAAAGTCGAACGAAAGAAAGAACGAGAAAAGGTAACAACGATGCCCATAAGTAAATAAGCAACATATTTCTCGCATAATAGGGTGTGAATGTGTGAGGGTGTGGGTGTGGGATGTAGGTACGGGTATGGATCTCCTCTTCAACAAAACCCACACCCACACCCTCAGTAAAATGGTTTGATTTACGAAAAAAAATCGCCTATGATCAAGTTTTTGAAAAACAAAGCATGGAAGAACTCGAAAAAATCTATACCGAATAGGTAAGGAATGCTCTACCGGACCGAACTGGTCATCTATTGTTACTGGTTGCAACTCTGATATATTCGCTTCTGTAATTGACACAAAGAATATCTCGTTTTAACACATATCACCAAATGAATATGTTGTGAAATACTCAAATTTATTGGTAACTTTACCTATGTATTCGTGCGCACTAGTAGTTTATATAATTTGTATATTCTTTCTCACTATTTCTTTAATTATACATCGATCTCACGTGTACACTTTAATCGGCATGCGTAATAGAACGTGTCAATACGTCATTGCATACATATATATGCCTACTTATTCTTACATATCGATTAGTTGACAGGTGAGGTAAGTGTATATACTATTAAAAACACGTGCATTTTTTTATCAAGCTACAAAATTTAGAAATAAAGTGAGTTATATCTACAACTTGACAATATCGTACTGCATTCTTGAAATCATCGAAATTATGTCTTCCCGTCTTTTCTTACTTGTTACTCTTGGTATAGTCGCTATTCATTAATCATATAGACAGTTTTTGAGCCATTCTGTACTTCTCACCCGGTGTAATCGTAGACTGCAGTTTGGAACTCCATTAAGATGCTAAATGCGGTCTGAAAAGTCATGAGAGAAGGTAATTGCCGTTGAAAATGAAAGAAAAGTGAAGCAGACTAGAAATAGACTATAATGTATACGAGGAGGAGAAAAAAACGTTGATATTGGAAGAAAGATAAGCAGAGATAAACAGTGAGAGAGTGACTTTGGAAAAAACAGAAGTTATGGCTTGTACTATCACACTCCATTAATTACACGATCAGCAGTCTATTTCTCTCTTGAACAAGCTTTCTTTGTCTATAAATTTTTGTTTCTTTCTAAGAAAGGGTGTGGGGTGTGGGGTGTGAGTATGGGTGGGTGTGGGTGTGGTTGTGGGTGGGTGGTTGTGGGTGTGATTGTGGGTGGGTGTGGGTGGGTGTGGGTGGGTATGGGTGTGTGGGGTGCGGGTGTGGGTGTGTGAGGTGCGGGTGTGGGTGTGGGGTGTGGGTGGGTGTGGGGTGTGGATGTGGGTCTGGGGTGTGGGTGTGGAAGTGGATGCGGGTGCGGGTGAAGAAGAAACGCACATGCACACCCACTCGCACGCCACACCCACCCACCCACTCCCATACCCACATCCACACCCTCATACGCACACACTCACACACCCACACCCACACACCCACACCCCACCCATACCTACACCCACACGCAACGATAACATTACATCAAAGTGCAAAATTTCTTGTTTCCCTTTCTACACCACCACATAGAATGTTGAAAACGGTACTGTTCGTGTTCAATGGAATACAGCTGGATGTATTGATTGTTTTACATTATCACCAAAAGAATTTATTTTTAATATAAATAATTTTCAAGAAAAACAAATATTAACAATAACTCGTATTAAAAATGCATCTAAGGGAAGCATTATTCCGATTCTATACGGTGAAGGATGCGATCGTATTCCACCAGAAAGGTTTCCCATTTATATTGATTAATTGCTTTCTTTTTTTTCTATTACATCAAAATGTAATAAAATGAAAGTTTTTATTGGAACATCACTTCAATTTTATTAACATTTATTCTAGTTACATAGAAAAATCAAAGCATTTTAGGAGATCTCGTTGTCTAACAAGTATTGACTTGCATTTGAGACGAGAAGAAAAAACTAATTGCTGCTGCGAATGGGCTAATGACTAGAGTTATACTATCATCGAAATCAACATGTTTTGTTTATAAAATTTCGAGTATTTTATCCTCGAGTATGGGCACGAGTACAACGAAAACAGTACTCGAACATGCTCAGCTCTGATGAAAGGTTCTGCCCACCAAATAATCGACACTGCCAAGTTGTAGGCTGATGCTCAAGCTGAGCTCTTGTTGTACTCGATTTGGTACCGTTTCTATATTACCTACATATTCAAAGTCAATGAGTCTTCAGTTCAGTGAGTATTTGTCAACATGGTAGGTAGTGAGAAATAAACAACCTTGACTTAGTCGACTGATATTGGCATGATAGACGGGTTATCCCTATGTCGAGAAAAAAATTGAAATGCTTATTTGTATTGAGGTGCGCTTGTCGCTTGCTCAATACTTCGAAGACATATAGAACAAATGATGATATTTTCGTATGCTCACTCAGCCTCTGGATCACCGTCATCCTATCTAATACTCATATTCTGTATTATCTAGATAAGAAAATTATCAGAGTGACGTATCACGAAACTCACTTTTTGATCCTTTTTTCAGCTGGATTCCGGATGTTTGATTTCATTCAAGAAACTATTGGCAAACACAACGTGTTACGCCTTGATATAAGCATTCGATCATGCAACCGACTTATGACAGCTATGTAGGATTTGCTTATGAGATTCCGTTTGGCATATTTGCATTATTATTTCTAATTATGACAATCGTAAATAAATGAGCTCACGGATTTCTTGTCGCATTTGTTCTAGGCATTGAGTAACGATTCAAAGAAATATTTTTTGACACAACACGTTGGCACATTTTTAAATATCTGAGTTTAGACAGCGTTGATTTTAACAACATGAGAAGAAACGGTTCACTAGTTTGAAATCTTTCTTTTGCAAGATGAAGTATTTGAAAGGAGTGTGAGTATCTGTTCTCCCTTACACCATCACCTCACATCTACACACAACCACAGCTACAGCCACACACCCATATCCCACTCACGATGCAATTCTAAAGCAAAAACTTTGATTTTCAGCAAGGTCTTCGTTTACTTTAGAACTGCATCGTTCTCAAAATGAAGTGGTAACTCTATTGTCCTGACATATTCTTTATATTTCGTGGATAAGAATTCTGTTGTGCTGCTTTAGTACATTTATGTTTCTCGAAAGAATAGAAGATATGTAGTTACTTGTGTAATTGAGATGATAAGGCGGATAGCTTAAATGGTAGATCAGCCGATCGGTTGTTGAAAGGTATGAGTTCAATCCCGATCTAGAACCGTTTCACATTTTGGATAATTGGTCGAGATAAAGCATTGCCGCGTACCATCTCGAGTTCTGAATAATGTACCGATTCAGCTTTGCAGAGGCGCTACTTGACATTTCGGTGACACAAAAAGTTGAGTTTTGGTCGTAACGCAACTTTCGGATAAGAAACAACGTGCAATTGATTTAAAGAAATCTTTTTAAGATGCAAGAACCTTCATCGAAGAAGAATGAGAGTCGGAAATCTACAGAACTAACTTCTTTGTAAGACAAAGAGGTTTTTCCGTTATTTGTACGTTTTTGTCTCAAAATATTTCTGAAACCATTACATTCCTGTCCTAGTCCTAGTGTGGTTCGCTCAAAAAATGTGCTAAAATAGAAATACGCGATGGTAGTAAGTGCATAGAAGCGTTATTTTTATATATTTTTGTAATTGGTTGCGTGGTGTGAGATTTGCCTATAGGATGAAAAAAACCTGGTGAAAACAAGCAAGTGATAAGAGACGAGCTCTGGTTAAGTTTCTTTGATATCTGTCGAATATTGTGTATGAGATTTTTTATATGAGTTTCACTTATTTCACTTCGCCCAAAGTGACAATTTCTTTTCTAATTTATATTTTCCTTTAAATTGTCTTTTATTATATCAAATTGTAGTGTACGTCCTGCCTAAGCATTACATTGTTCTATCAATCCATTCTGTCATCGCAATAAACCTTCCACTCTGATCAACATGTCCGTAGAAGCAACAGAAGAAGAAGCAAAAGCACTCCTACCGATCATACTCAAACAAGAAGAAACCATCCATTTTTCATCTTTCATTTCAAATGATGCACTCGCCCTAGGTTTAGATATTCTCAATCGACTCAAACAACGAACAGATAAGAAACCTGCCGTGATTAGCATATCTATGTACGGTCGTACAGTGTTCAAGTGCGTAAGCTACAGTTTCACACAAAACCAAACAAAGAACAAAGTCTAAATATATTATTCTCTTTTAGATTTGCAATGAACGGTACATCGCCTGATAATTGGCACCAGAGATGTCCATCGCAGCGCTGCCGCCGTGGCGATGGCGGCGCGGGAGAGATTTGTATTTTACCGTCGCGGCAGCGGCGCGGCGGCGGCAACTTTCTTAGAAAAAAATTTCAAAAATTCATGAATTTGCACAGAATCTGCATGCTCATATATGCTATACTGCAAGACTTAACGAATCTGATCGATTAGCGGCATCAGTTCTAGTTCAGACCAGTCACAATCTTGAAAACCAAAATATTTTTTCGAGTACCATCGCGGCAGCGGCGCGGTAGCTTTTTTTTAAAGATGCCATCGCTTCGCGGGAGCGGCAGATTTTGAGCCGCGACGGACATCTCTGATTGCCATTGGATCACGCATAAGGAAGCTACCGTCTATAGGTTTCATCATTCATCCTATTACATGGGCATGTACCTTGCCTCACAATAAACAACCATTGAACAAAAATACCTTGTTTCTGAAACAGAGTATGCTGCTCACGGTGTAGCTTTTCCACTTATTATCGACGGCCTGGGAGTAGTTGCTGTAAGCGGATTACCGCAGGCTGAGGATCATCAGTTGGTCGTAGATGCTATGGAAGATTATATGAGCAAGGTCCGCCAGCATCACTAGACATTTTCATCTTGTTACTGAGTCTTACGGAAACAGATATTTAGCATTGATGCTCGAAATTTTGCTTTTTTTATTTTTTTCTTAAGCTTTTTTTGTCTTACTGTGGATTACGGATCGTAGGAAATTTAACGCATACCAATGTATTCCACTCAAAATATCTTTTTTGTACAGTTTTCGAATATGTTCTGCCCAATCATATAAAACCACAGGAAGATAAACAAAAGAGAGTCTGAAAATATTCAGAAAGATGTGAGTATGGTTCTTCTCTTTTTTCACACCGACACAGCCACATTCACCCTCTTATGCTTCAGATAGTATGAGACGTAGTCTACTTGGGACGAGTAAACGAAGCCATGAAAGTAGTGATATTTCATGAAATGGTGATTTGTTGTGAAACGGTGATCATCATCATCGCCACTTCTTTAGTTTGTCGTTTTCGTTCATTGATAAGAAAGCCAGTGGGCTTTGGACGAAGCAACTTGGAATAAAATTGACTATAGTATAAGTTGAGTAATCGAAATTTAGTCACAATTACGTATGATCTCTCTAACACTTTAAAACAAATTTGATAACTTCTTCAATCAAAATATTCAACGATAAAATTATCGGAAATGAATGAAACCGATTCGATTCCGACAAAAGAATCCTATCGAATCCATCCTTCGGATTTCATCGGATTGAGATGGGCTCGACAGAATCCGATGGCTCACTTTCGATCTGAGTACCTATGTTGCAGTTAAGAATAATGTATCTCTTTTGAAAAAGGTGGAGTGTGGGCGTGGTTGGGTGAGTGCGGGTGTAGATGTGGGTGAGGGTGGGTGGGATGTGAATGTGGATGGGTGGGGTTGTTCTTCTTTTTATCCCGCACATCCGCGTCCATACCCGCCCACCCACACCCACACCCTCACCTTGAGCTTTAATGGTATACGAATATTCGATTCCATCAATCCAGCATTGAAGAGTTCTTATTTTCAAGTGCAAATAAATAAGAAGGCTAAATTTATACATAAACAAATAGCGGGTTGGTTATTGACGGATAAAGCTACTCGTTTATCGACTGATAGACTTTCACGAATGATAGAAGCAAACAAAAAAGACTAAAGTTCTTTATAACTTTGATATCTAATTGATAAAAACTTTCCTATGTAAATGCATATCTGTATTAAAAGAATTTGAACTATTAACAAGGAGGGAAACAGCAGACTTGAAGTAGAAAAGTACGCCAAAGTAGGCTAATTGAAGTAGCTTAAAGTAGCTCAAAGTAACTTCAAGTCCAAAAGTCCACTGTTTCCTCCTTGGCTATTATTTATGATTGTTTTTGTTCAAGCGAACACGAACTTTGCCAGCAGGATGCTAAAACAATGAAACTTCACATTTCTGCTGAAATAAGATCACCAAAAACCTCACGACTTCATTGGGTTTCTTATGAATTATTTGTATAATAAGTTTACGTGGAAAAATTCAGAGGACTTCATGCCACTTTACGAGACTTCAAAAGACTTCTACAGACTTTAACAGAATTCATGAATTTTAATATGATTTCGTAAGATCTCAAGGGTGTTCATGAGATTTCATAGAATTTTGAGAGACTTCTGAAACTTCATAGGACTTCAAAAGCGAAGTATCTGCTGCTTACCCTTCAGTCCAAGATGAGCGTTATAAGTTTCACGAACTATTGTAGAATATCGAACATAATGAAATACACTATCGTCTATGATGAAATAAACAATCATATGTTTGTTGTATCATCCTGCAACGAAATCAATCTTATCATGATGGTTTATGGTGGTTTCATTTATATTAATTTATTCTTATTATTCATGATCGTAAAAGCATCGAGTATGTATAGGTGTAGATAGCGACATAGAAAAATAGAAGAGAATACTCACATCCTTCATAAATTATTTTATATTCAGACATTTTAAAAATTTTTTATTCACTTGTAATTTTTGAAGGCAAAAAACAAAGTTCGAAACTTAACCAAAAGATATATCTATGTAACCATAAGCAGTAACAGTGACAGAACGCAATGTACGTGCTCTTAAGAGTTCTGCTTTTATATACCTTTAGTGATTTTGTAATTTTTCAAATTTAAAATTAGACAAAAAAAACGAAAGTTTTATAAGAGTTTTCTGCTGTTATTCTGTTATCCATCATGTCATTGAAACAATGTAGTATTGATAGGTTTCAGTGCACCAATATTTACTCCGTTATCATATTGAATTACCTCAATAGTCAATACACCACAGTAGATGTTAACTGGCATGTTGCCGACGGCTCGAGTTGCAACATCAATTACATGTGTACCTGGTTGTAGATAAATTAATTCAGATTTTGTTATCGTTATCGCCATTACCGATAAAAAACCGTAATGTCCTGCACCGATATGATCAAACGAATAGACGTCACTATATCTTGGTATTGATTTATAGCGATCTTCAGTATTTTTTATTAATTTATCATTGTAAACCAGAAGATCATTCACCATTATACGGGGAAAAACCCTTGCACTTGGGTTTGGAACATGACATGTGCCCTCAAATTTAATTTTGAATAATAATGGTTCTGGATGGTAAAATGGTTTACTCAAACCAGTCACTTTAGCATATACATTAGATTCACCACCAATTAGAAAACTTTCTGGTCCTTGAAACTTCCTATAAAAGCTCTGCGACTTTATGAAGCTATTACCAGTATTTAAACTCTTCGATGAAATTCGTAGTATTATCATCTGCAAATATCATGAGTACCAGCAGTAAAAAATTCAATAAGACGCAGGTTTTCTTCATGTTTTGAGTTGAATAAAATATCCTGATCCGAGTTTTATAATAAGAACAAAAAATATGAAATCATATACATTTATAATATGGGAAGTATGAAAAGCATACTGTTAAATAAATGTTATTATTTGCTTGATGCTAATGTCCACTTAAAAACAACTTGTAGCGTTTAGAAGCTTGATAATTAGCATTACTACTTTAAAATTCTCTCATGATTGTTTCAACCATAATCATAAACTCAAAATGAATTTTTATTCAGTCGAATAGTCATGCAAGTATTCTTATTGAAATATTGATAAGTTTTCGAAAATATGTGATTATGAATAAATTAGGTTGAAATAAAAATACTACTAAATCATTCCTCATAATTGTGGTAGGAAAAATCATCATCAATTCAAGAGCTTACAGTGAGAATGTTTGAAATTATATCTGAATAAGAGTGTGGGTATGTCAAGGAGGAAAAAGCAGATTTTAACCCTTGAAATCGTTGGAAATCTTTGGAAATCTTTGGCAATCTTTAGAAATCTCTAGAAATCTTTAGGAATTTCTAGAAATCTTTAGAAATCTTTAAGAATTCTTCGGAACCTTAAAATGAGGCATGTTTCAGCACCAATACAGCAGTGAATTGCCAGAATTGAATGACATTGATATTGACCGGATTTCATATTATTATACCGGTACTGTTACATCCCTAATTTTTCCGTTAAACAAAGGATCCTTTCAGGAAAGGGTGGGTCTGAATATGGGTGTAGGTATGGGTGTGGGTATCAGTGGGTGTCGAAAAAGAAGAAACAGTCACACATGCACACACTTAAGGTGTTGCTCCAGAGATTATTCGGGTAGCCAGACATCTTGCACCCCGCCGATTTCATAATGAATGTTAATAAGGATAAATTCTATGGATCACGTTGCATGCTCTCAATTTATTACAAATGGTATTTATTAACTTTCTTTTTCTGTAGTTATCAACCGTTGACGAACCCAGAAACATGAACTAGAAAAGAAATAGATATTATAGAAAGAATTCATGCTCTAACGTAGTCTCATCAGAAAAGACATGTCACTGGTATCGGAGAAGATCTGTCTTTCAACTTATAAAGGGATGAAATCACAACGAATCATAACTACCTGAGTAAAAATCCGAGGAAATATGAAGAAAGAAAATTGAAAACAGCAAACATTCATCAATTTATTTAATATGATGTTTTGCACCAGATACTTGATCTATACCTATTAGATATGAAGTTCGACTTTATGTTCGCAAATGAGAGGATACCGATATTGAATCGAGAAGCATAAGCTAACTTATCCAGCATTCTCTGTAAATCCAAGAAGTATTTCCTTGAAATTAATGAAAGGAAGCAACATGGACTTACTCGATTGATTTCGATATGATAATTGATAACGATCAGATATCTAAATGTAGAAAATCAATTTGAGGTTGATTTGGAAAATTTAACTTCTATTCTAGAAGTGGCAAGATTTTATAGAGGAAACACGCGACAAAACAGATATTATGCTGCATTTTTCTATTTTTCCGTGGTAAGGGCAAGACATTTTTTACAAAAAAAACTAGCACAATAATGAATTCTATTCTCATGAGATCATAATCGCGCAAAAATCAGTGATTTTATCGACATTTATTGTCCAAAATCGTGAGATTATATTGACATTAAATGTCCAAAGACAACGATTTTTGTCGACTTTTCTCGCAGTTTTATTGAAAACTGCTTCATTATTCTTACATAGATTGACACATAAGCAACCATATTACGAAAATAATGTGGTGCTTCTACATTCATCGAATCGACGGCTTTATTTATATAAGCTGCAAATGATTCAGACACTCTTTTTTCCCACAGATAAAGTTACCAAATATTACTATTAAGTATTATTTTTGATCCCATGAAAAATATTTTATGTAATGAACACCGGGGGATTTCATCGTAAATCCACCACCTCTCAGTTTTCATTGTCAATATTATGAAAAGATAGAGCTTGACATTGTACACCCTTCTGTATATTTAGTGTTATTTATTTTTGATTAGAGAAAGTTTTTCCAAGACTACATTGTCTGGAGGTCTATGAGTCTTTCGTAGGTTTTCAGTGTTTCGGATAATAGCTGTAATGTTCATAATTTTTTTCTATTTTAATCTCAATTCCAAAGCTAATAACATAGATCGATGCACTTTTTCACGTTCTACTGGATATGGCTGTGGGTATGTGGGTGAGTGTGAGTTAGGTGTGCACCAGTTCCAGTAACTAGATCCCAGTGAGGACTGGAACTGGTGCATACCTAGTGTAGGTGTGGGTCAAGAGGAAAAGAAGATTTTAACCCTTGAAATCTTTAGAAAACTTTAGAAACCTTTAAAAATCTTTAGAAATCTCTGGAAATCTTTAGAAATCTATAGAAATCTTTAGAAATCTATAGAAATCATTAAAAATCCTTTGGAATCTTAAAAGGAGGCATGTTTCAACGCCAATACAGTAGTGAATTGTTAGGATTAGATGGAATTTCGTATTGAACGGATTTCCTATTATTGTACTGGTGCTATTATATCCCTAATTTTTCCGTTAAACAAAGGATCTTTTAAGTAAAGAAAGATTTTTTTTTATCAAGGTTTGGTAAAGATTTTCGGATGAACGTAATTCGAATACGCCGTTAGTTTTTTGAAAAGTTCAAACTTGATTGCTGAATCAAGTAAACGAATTTCATCTACGAACGGTCAAACTTAATGCAGAGCATAACCTTTTCAAAAATCTCTTCCTTTAATTGAAACTGCAAGTATAAAACTCTAAGAAACTAATTGCAGATTCAGATTCCTCAATATGCATTACTTATAACCAAATTTCATAAAAAGTCGCTATTTTCATGAAAGACTCTTTCTTTTGCGAAAAAAAAATCAAGGACGTAACAATAACGCTATCATTAATATCAATGCGCGTCAGTATCATCGGTGGGTGAGAGCAATTGTTATTGAGAGATACATACTTAAAATCTTTGTAAATCGCTTCCAAAATATTTAATGCCATCAAATATCTTTGAAATACTATATTCCCGTTATTTACAGGAGAGGCAAAAGGAAAAGTCAAATAAGTTATGTTTTTATGCATGTATGGATATTTTTCTGCAGTCACATGTTTGCGTATATATTCGAAATGTCAGATTAACTATGAAACATGGCTATGTATGCTTTGAATTATACTATCGACTAATCATGTTAATTTTAGTTTTTCCTTCATCAAGTTTCGGTTTTTTGTGCTCTAGGTTCGGTCATATAGTATGTCCGGTAGCAATTATTTGTCTAGTCAATCTTTAAGCTTTCGAGTTCTTCGTGACTTCTACGTTTTCGACATTCAACTATCAATCAAATCAAACTTTCTCTCTGACCTCAATTTCACTCCATAAACTGTCTTCTATATCTAGTTTTCGTCTTATCGGCTTTCTTATGTAAAATTTTTAACTAATTACAGATTTTTTTTCAAGGACAATCTTCGCCCAATCGAAGTTTTCATATTTGGAATAGAGTCAAGTATAACAGTTTGTTTGTGTCTTGTTCGTGCCCACTCTTTGCTTTGTTGGCTTTGACCAATCGACCACCTGCCTAAGTTGATATCTTATAATCGTCAATGCAGTGCATTGTATCTTTGGTCAGTTTCATCGTAGCACTAGTATTTTCAATTTTCAGTCGAGGATTCTGCTAGCTATTTATAAGCTACAAATATTATGAATGGAAGCACAACGTTTCTTGAGCAGGTTGTACAAATCAGAAAGTAATTTGTTCAGGAGATAGATTTCACAAAGAAAGCGGTCAGCAGTGAATGTCAACCCTGCGAGATGCTGATGAGCGACTAATGTCAGCGCCAGAATTAAAGAGGGGTTAATGTAAATTGAATAACTCAACAACGGCAAGAGCTAGCGACCTGCGGTTTTCACCAATCGAAAAAGGAGGAGTGGGGACGTCTTTTTCTCTCATAATGTATCAGACGAAATCCTTTTAAAACTAGTCGTATTCGAAAAACATGCAAAAGAATCCATGAAAATGACCTGCCAGCTAGATGAAATTTTGATTTTGACCTTTGATTTAGAGAGTCTATGGGTTTTTTTTATTTCAAATTGAATTTTGAAAAAAAAAATAACACCCCATTTTTACTAGTGGCGGCGCCACAGGTGGGCGGAGGTGGGCTGAGCCCACCCTAAAATTCCTTTAGCCCACCCTCAATATTTGTAAGTTGCAGCAAAAGATGGCTTCCAGGGTGGGCTCAATTACAGTGAGCCCACCCACATTTGAGCTAGAGGGGGCAAAGCCCACCCTAGTAAAAACTCCTGGCGCCGCCGCTAATTTTTACCAAGGCAGAGGGACTAAGGGGACTAAGAAATTCTTTAAATTCAGAATTCAAGAATTCTTTGGTTCCATGACTCTTGTTCCTTATAAAAAAGGGTACTATGTATACATACATAAGATATATAGAATTCAGTCGACATATGTTATATCTATAGTACCTTTTTTGAGGGTGGGCTATGAGAACTAAGGAGACTAAGGGGACTAAGGGGCAGGGCTGCCAAATCCAAATTTCAAAAACCAGGAGTTTATCAGGAGATTTTTACTGGAAAATCAGGAGAAAAATCAGGAGATGTTTATTGAAATCAGGAAAGGAAGTAGTAATCTTCTCTCAAACAAAACTGAAGTTTTCGTTCATCTAATCACTTGTTATGTTCTTCTACTAAGTTACTGATGACAAAATTTCCTCTAAGTGATATATATTAGAAATAAAAAGATAATTATGTGGAATTTATTTTACTACGCATTTCACAGTGGTTCATC
>CAJNOL010003397.1:0-23179 GCA_905250125.1 Rotaria sordida
TTTTTACTGATTGATTCACAACTATATATCAGTATAATAATTGGCTTATTAATAAAAAGTAAACGAAAGTTTATGAAATTTGATTACAATTTTTGTTTTTACAAACACAAAATTTACCGTTTGATGCTTTAAAGTCTTTAGCTCTCGAAATCCACGCTGAGTCAGGAATAATTCAATCGGATAAAAATTCCAGGATATGTTGAAGCTAGAGTATAAAGGCTCAGAGTAACATTTTTCAAAAATATTCATGAAAGAAGGAAAAAAACTAGTTTATTTTCTAGTCGAAATTCTCTGTGAGCTTTCACATTATCTTTTTTGTTTAACTATGTCAAACTATAAGACATAATAGGCCTTTTTTTAAATTCTTTCTTATTAAGCCAAAAAGAAAGTGACAAGTTCAGTATCTTAAAAATTTGATTTTTTTTCTTCACTTGTCAAGATTCATTGAAATACTAAACTTGTCATACTTTTTTTCTTCAGCTTAAAAAAAGAAAACAGAATTTGTCATACTCTGTTTGCGTGACATACTCAAACAAAAAAGATAATGAAAGTTCATAGAAAATTTCAGCTAACTAAATAACCTATGAATATCTCCAAAAAATATTATGATAATAGGTAAAAAATTTTTACTATAGTCTCTACACTATTATAGTTTCAATATATTCTGAAAGTGGAATATTCCTAGTGTAACATTGATTATGACTCAAGGGATTTAAATGATCATGAGAGAAGCATAATCTAGGCTTTCTACATAATAGCATCCAACTTTGTTGATAAAATACAAACATAATATACTCATAAATCGATACCATAATCATCGATTAGATTATAATGATTTTCATCAGTGTATAGCCTTCAATTCAAGGTAATCTGTATTTTTATTTGATGATTATTAAATATTTAAGAAATAACAAATTGTTCATTATTCATTGATAGAAATATTCTCAAATAAAATCTTTCTATCGAAAAATATTATTGAAACTATTCAAAAGCGTTTACTATTATAGTGTTGTATTTAAAAAATTCTATTAATGTTATTTATGAATTAATAACATTATAAATTCATTTTTATTGTAATTTATTAATAAATGCAATGTTTTTTTTTATCTTTCAAATTAAGCTCTTGTTGTAATATCATTCATTTCTTCATATATATATATATATAAAGTAATGGATTTTTGCATAAAGCATATTTATTTGTGGTACATAAAAGATGAGTAATCGATAGTAGAAACGGGTAATAACATGTGCACACACATTAGAGGGGTTATAATAACAAAACGGATTGTAAAAGAAATGTTTATATTTAGAATAGAAAAGGGCATTCCGTCCAAATTGAACGTAATCATGCAGAAAACATGTTCACTAGAGTAAAGATTTAACTATTCTATTCATCTGATTATTAATGAAACATCATTTTAAATACATAAATTATATGAAAAAGCTTAATTCAATGACATGTTTTATTGACAATTTTTGTTTTTTTTTAACATGTAAATCTTAACTTATAGATTGAATAAATGCTTATAAATAAATTGATTAGATTTTTATTGTTTTTTTTTTCATCAACATGATCTGTTAGGAATGTTACTAGAATTATAGTATTTTGCTTTATTATATTTTCAAATGACACATTATTTTAATAAACTTACAAATTATATTATTTCTATGTAAAGAAGAAAGTTTTGTCATTATTGACATTTTTTGAATGATGATTGAAAACATACAACAATTTAGAATAAATAATGGACGGATTAGCTGACAATACTATAGAAAAAAATAATAATATTTATTCAAAAATGACACCATATTTATTTGAAAAAGATATTTTTTCGAATGTTTCATCTAAATAATAGCGAATTAAAAATTATCTAAAAATATTATTGGTCAATACGATTAAATAGTTTGATAAAACTAAGTACCTTTTTATTTCTAGTTCAAAAGAATGTGTCTGTTTTTTTTTTCCTTTTGATTTAATATAAAGCATAAGAAATTTAATGTGTAAATTATTTGATAAAAAGACAATGAAAATATGACATCTGCTTATTATCATATTCATATAAAGTCTATAAATAATTAATTTTTATTTTCATGAAAGAGTTATTAAAATATTGAGTGCATATTTGGAAAATTTTCTTATTAACCATTAGAAACCTAGATTTATGATTAATAAATTAATATATTTTCTCTCTCTCTCTATATATATATATATATACACATAGATGTTATTCAACAAATTATAATTGTTTATTTCACATACACATTTTACTAAAGCAACATAATACATTTGAAAATCTTTTTTTTTTTCTTTTTCCTAGCCAAACAACATGATTATAATTTTTCTATAGTAAATCTAATCCTTATTGAAGAAACAAAAATGAAATCAGAAATTTTTATTAATATTAATTACAATATTATATTAATATACCAAATTTTATTATGATATATATATATGTATATAAAATCATTTATGTCATCATAGACATCGTAAAAATTTTAATTATCCTTCAATGTATTTGATCATTATATATATTAAAAAGAAAAAGAAAAACAAAATATCCAAAAATATGCTGTGACTCAAAACGGAAAATCTATGATAAATTAATAAGATAAAGATTCGTTTGTGATAATTTATGAGTCGTAGTTGACTTTGTTTATCATTAAGTTGCATGATTATCTTTTATCTTTGTTATAAGTACTTTATTAAGCTATCATTTTTTTTATTCCTTTTTCATGTATAAGTGAGTAACGATATTCACTTGTCGTTAATTGTTAGACTAAAAAAACATGTTCTCTATCATTTACTCATCTAAATAAACAAGTTATAATACAAGTATATAACCCACCTGGAAATGTTTAGAGTCATTATTTGAGAAATTGACATCATTTTGTTTTTCCTCTTCCTTTTTCTTTTTTTTTCTACAAGGTTCAGAATTTTGTTTGCTATTTTTCTTGTCATTCCTTCCTGAATGTTTAGCGTTGAATTAAGAATAGAACGGAGAAAAACGACATCCAGAGAATGAATCGACCAGGCAATGGTGAGACGAATGCCACGTTATAAAAGAGTGCTGGAATATTGGTAGCAAAGAGTAAGCTTTTGTTTTCTTTGTGGTTGCTTTTTTTTTAAATATATTTATTAGACGAATAACAAAACAAAGGAACTACTGTATGTTTTATCTATTCATAAATAAAAAACAAAATGTTGACTCGATATGAGAAAAGAAGAAGAGTCTCACATCCTCTGATTTAACTTATGAAATAAATTAATCTCTTATTGTTTTTGAGAAGCTCGATCTTATATCTTGATGAGACTCAATTCTCTTTTTTCATAATAGATGTCTATGTACTTGTATAGAACGTTCTAACCTTTAGTAATATATATCTATATATATGTAGAACTCGAAATAATACAAAGAACCTTTATTGTATAGTCACATAAGTAAGTTCGAATAGAAAATAAAAATTAACTTGTGCACCATAAGGTTGAATGCCTTTATTTTGTGTGTATGTCTTTGATCCAGGTCATAGGATAATGTTCTTTTCTTGTCTATATCACCATTTAACGCCATCTAGAATTTCTTTTTTTTTTCTTTTCTTTTGAACTATATAATTATTAAAAAATACTGACTTCTTTTATGTTAAATGAAATTTTTCCAGGGTAAACTTGGAAGAATAAATTTTAAATTAAGCGACACCTATAAATGTACAGTTAAAAAAATGAATGTATTAGTTTAATATGTTGAAAACTAACCAAAATCTGATGATTTTATTTGAAATTTCATAAGTAAACTGTAATAAAAATTGTTTTTCTTTCGTTGGAAAGAAAAATAATTTTTATTCTATTGTTTTTTCGTGTAATACGAATACTTAAGTCAAGTTATCTTTATAGAAATCTGTCCATGTGCTATCAATCAATTAATTTGTTTTTTTTCCCAAATACATATTTGAATATTATTATTATTATTATTATTATTTTGCTTATTTTATTTCAAATTTCAATTTCGAGATTATCATTCTTGCTCAAAGGATAATCTACAATATGTATTAAGTTAACTTAACAATAAGGTTTGATCGTTTTTTTCCTTATTCTACACCTATAGAGTAGTGCCGTTCTTCATATTTTGTCCTCTCTATATGCATTGGTTATTTTTTTTTTGTTTTTCGCTCTAGCTCTCTCACGTATTTTTTTTTTATTTTTCATTCCTCTACCAGGTACACACGTCACTTGGAGAAAAAAAAGGAAATAAGTAAATAAATAAAAATTAATTTTCATTTTAGATTTACGTGTTTATTTTTTTATTTTTATTTTTTGTTGTTTTGTCATATCTTGTATTCTATGCATTATTATCATCGAACAGTGATCGTCTAGTCTAATTTATTTCTTTTAATTATGCATTCAACAAAACTTTCATCATCTTCAACTACTAAACCATCACCAACAACAAATATTGAACAATATAATTATCCACCTATATCAACACTTCGTCGTGCAAGTCGACCAAGTAATATTGATTTATCTATATTTGATCATAATAATACACAACAATCATCAACTGATCCGGGTATATATTCAGCACCAATATTTTATATAAAACAAACAAATAATAATAATAATAATCAACAACAACAACAACAACAACAACATATTTCGCAAACATCCCAATCATATACAACTACATTTCAATTTCAACCTCAACAACATTTACAATTATCTCCACATCATCATCATCATCATCATCATTCACAACAACATAATATACATTTATATCAACAACAACAAATTGTTGATCCATATCATCAACATACACCTCATACATTTCCATTACCAGCTTCACCAAATCATAATCATCCTTATTTTTATTTTCCACCATCAACATTACAAGTAAGATAATCAAAAAAAAAACAAAATAATTTTTTTAAATTTAATTTAATTTTGTGAAAAATCAAGGTTAATATGACAAGTAATAGTCATCAATCAACAAATACAAATCAACCATCAACACCAACAAATAATAATCATTTATGTTCAGTACAAATTGAAGAACCACAACAACAACAACAGCAACAATGGTCAAATCCAGCACTTAGTTCATTAATAGTTAAACGTATGAATGAAAATTCTACATCAATACCCATTGATGATGATGAAGATCCATCAGCTTCAATTGATGCTCTCGTTGGTAGGTTTTATCTTTTATTTTAATATGAAAAAAAAAAAAAAAACTAAATTAGTTGATTATTCAAAATCACTGAATCATGAATAATATTCACATTTCCGTTTTATAAATCCTTTGAATTGAACTTTTTTTTTTTTGATGACAATAAATCAATGGTTGTGGAACTGAGTTAAGTCTATTGCACTTACACATTGAGTTGCATATATATATATATATTAATCTGATAAAAGTTCTATGAAGAATTTTTCATATCATTTTGTAATGTTTATGCTTATATATTCTAGTTTACAGTTACATAAGACTAGAATTAAAAAAAAAACCTATATAGTGCGATTGATTATATACATATTTCGAGTAGTTTGAATATACAGTAAAATCTGTCTAATATATAGATATCATCGGAATAGGAAAAAAGTATGAAAGCTTCCAGTTAATTTTTTACAATCGTAGAAGGTAATGCTTCTTTTTTTTTTTCGACAATTTTATTAATCAGAGGTAAATCTGCATGTATCGATGTTATCAGCTGTTAACACAAAAGAAAAGAAAAACAACAACAATAAGTTGCACCAAGTGCTTTTGTTGTGGTTTCATATTAGCTTTTTTTTCCTTTTTTTAAATAGCAACGACTAGGCCATTTTAAAAATATGTCGCACAAATGTTTATCATAACATAATGTTTTTTTTTTTTCTTATTGAGACACATGAGTGCTAGAACATATGTTGTTCGTTGTAGGTCGATGACTCTTGAGACTGAATTTCGAGGGAGCGTTGGCCCCTAGAACTTGTCGATTGGGTTCAGGTTCGAATAGTTTTGAACCCGAAAGGCTCTACATATGCTTCAGGCAACATATTTATTATATTTGATTTTTGTTTTCCTTAGCTGATGTTGATTCTAATTCTCATGATTTACTTGATGATGAACAAAATAAATCTATTAATGAATCGAAAACATCATCAACAATTCCAACCGGTACAATATCAACATCATCACATTTATATCTTCGTAGTAAATCACATATATTAACAACTCCACCTAATCCACTTGCATCTGATGATCATCCTGATAATCAATTAACAGTTGGAAATAATTATCAAAAAACTTTTAGTCCTATACCAAGTGCCGGTTTTGATTTAACAACTACAACAACAACAAATAATAATAATAATAATAATAATGCTCAATTATCATCAACAAAAGGAACATCAAGTTTTATTTTTGATACAAATATTCTTGAACAAAATGAATTAAAAAATCCACATAATGAAAATTTAGTTGATAATAATGAAGAAAATAATCATGATTTCATAACTAAACCACTTATTATAAATACAGATATTCGAACAACAAGAATATCTTCAAATAGTTTAATTCAAGATGATAATAGTAATCATAGTTCAACAAATAGTAGTTCTCATAATACATCATCAAGAATTTATAGTCAGATTTTAAAATCTTCAGGTAATTAAAAAAACAAAAAAAAAAAAACACATCGATCTGTAATTTTTCTCGAATGAATTTATTTTTTTTTTTAGAACAGCAAATATTATCTTCATCATCACCACTTTCAAATGATATTAAATTATCATCATTAGATCATGATAATAATCAAACAAATATCAATTCAATATCATTACAACAACAACAAAGTCGACATTATTGTTCACATCCTGATTGTAATAAAGTAAAAATTATTCGTTTGTTTTTTTTCTTGTTTTTCACTCAATCATATCAATTTTTGAAAACAAGAAATTATTTCAAGGAAACAGGAAATTTTCCATTATTAATTTCCGACACTAGTCGAATTTAATTTTGCTATAGGCAAATGTAGTTATGTCGGAAATTCATATTATACTTATTTCACATGAGATATTAATCTAAGAAATCAGGAAATAATTAACTATCAACAAGATATTGACTATAAGCGATACAAACAAATATTTCATTTTAAGTCTTATCTTAATCAAGATAATTTTTTTTTTCGATACGAATTTATTTGTTGGATGTAGAGAAAATGACTCATATTTTGCAAATCACCGTTTTTCTACTCGATTCATTTTTATATTTCATTGCATAAATATTTTTAAATTCTTTGAAAAATATTAAATTTTAGTCAAAATCATATTTCTTCTCGAATGTAACCATGCTCATGCTACATATTCCAGTCATATCAGCTGTTTTTTGTATGTGATTTTTTATTGAAGATGGCGCCACAAAAATAATTAGTCATTAGGTAGTAGAGTAAATAAATCTATAAGAAAAAGTATGACCTCATCTCATAAAATATACGATGACATATTAAAATTGACTTTTTTTTTGAGTAGCAATCGATTTCTTCAACGACAGAAAATATTAATTTAATAGAAAAAAAAAAACAGAATAAACCGTTTGAACCGTTGATTTTAATGAAAAATTGGCGACACAGATAACACCTATACACATTCAAGATGGCAGCAGTGATGTTGCACATATTACAGTTTTTTTCTGTGAAATAATAAAAAACTTTATTTATTGCCGACATTTAGTTAATCAATTTGAAAGTTAATCACAAAATTGTAAAAGAATATAAAATTGAGAAAGCCGATAAACTCTTTTAGCTTGTATAATATAGACAGATATCAGATATATATGTGATAATTGACGAGATAAGATAAAACAAAGGAGGGGAGGTGTGATATGATCGTAAGTCCGGCCCATAGGACCCTTACTATCTTATATCAAACAAAAGATCACGTTGAGATAAGCGTGTTCGTTGACAATATCAACTATTTTTTTATGGATGAATAGAAAGTTTGCACAAGATCGATATTCGATATTTTTAATTCTGAATTGCTTGCTCATCTCTAGACTTTCGATCTCTTTAACAACAAGAACAAACATCACAATTTTTTTCTATCATAAAGAGTTTTTTACATTAGCTACAAAATTTACCTGTTACAATTTAAAAAACAGTTGGGAGAAGATATCTCATGACGAAGCAGAGTGCCAATTTTTGACTAAAAATCGGTAGTATGTCGAGTATTTGTCTTCAAATTCTACTTAAAATAAAAAATTCAATGTCAGATTTCTGTTCAACATAAAAATTTGAGTCGATCTATGTACATCCAACGATTTTTATTTTTCTTGAAAAATTCAGCTGGGTTTGATAGGTCGAAAAATAAATTTATTTACATATAAAACTAAGTTTCGAATGAATTTATTTTTCGACTCATTCCTGAGGGCGACTACTCAAAAGAAGTTTTTTTTTCTTTCTTTGAGATCATATTTCGGCTATAAAGTTCGAAAGATTCTAACAAAAAAAAAAAAACGTGATATTTTTCTTTAGACATTCACTAATAAAAGTGCTCTAGCAAAACATAAATTAACACATAGTCAAGATCGTAAACATGTATGTCTAAAATGTAATAAAGGTTTCAAACGACTTGATCATCTGTAAGTAAATAAATATTAAATAATTAAGAAAAACAAAAAAAAAAAAAAGACATACTTTCTTTTATCTTGATAGTAATGGTCATATGTTAACACATGAAGAAGAAAAACCACATAAATGTCGTGTACCAAATTGTAATCGAACATATTGTGATGCACGTTCATTAAAACGACATATTGAAAATACACATCAAGATATTTTAGCTGCTATACATGAAGGTGGACATAATGAATATAGAAAATTTTTACCTGAAACAGCATTTGTTAAAACAAAAGATTTATCAATACATAATGAATTTTCAATTGATTCAATTGATAGTAATTCACCACGATCATTAATTGATAATGAACAATCATTTAATAATCGAACATCAACTGGATCTAAATCTATGACAACTTATACGTAAGTTTGAATTCAAAAAAAAAAACAAATTTTTTTTCTTTCGAGACTTTGTATTTTTTTTCATATTAAATAGATTTGATGAAGAAAAATGTATTGAATGTCAAATTTGTAAAAAAACATTTAAAAATGGTGCTGCACTTAATGGTCATATGCGTTTACATGGGGGATTTATTGATGTATGTTAAAGAAATATGTTTTTTTTTTGTCCGAGAGTAGTGAAGGAATTTTTTTAAAGACATTTAAATCGTACAGAGATTGTACTAATAGTTTATTAATAATAATTTATTTATTTTAGAAATCAACATCATCATTATCTTTAACTGAAAATACAGAAAAAAAGAAACGTTTACCAACAACAACAAAACGAAAACGTATTAATTCTCCATCAATATCAATAAAAATAAAAAAAGAAGAACAAGATATATCAATGATTCCATCAACAAATAATATTTATCAATCACAATCATCATTTACAAATTTATCATCATGTTCAAATATTATTTCAAAACATTTATATAATACAACATTATTATCTCCTGCACGTCCATCATCATCATCACCTAATAATTCAATTTCAACAACACCATTTTCTCAATATACAATTAAAAATCCCTTGAATATACAATCATCAATAAAACAAAATCGAACATCAACTCCATTATCTACACATGTCATTCATCCATCTCGAATGAATATTCAAAATGTTATGATACCACATGATCCAATGGTAAATCCACAAATATATCTGAATACATCATCACCATTACAATTGTATGATGAGAAAATTAAAGAACCATCATTATCTGAGAATTATTCTCAACGTCTACAGGTACTATGACATTTAGAAAATAAAAAAAACAACAAATATAACTTCATAGGACCTAAAAAGTGATGAATAGAAAAGTAAATCACGTGCTATAGTTGCATGATTGACTTTTTTTTTGGATTTTAAAATAGTTTAATAAAAAACCTTATCATTCTTCAATAGATAGGAAGATAGAAAATGAATAATCTTGTAAAGTTTGAAATCAAATCCAATGAATTTTCATCAGATATTGATTAGCAAAAAAATTAAAAGCATTATTCTCGAAACTGTGTCTGACAGTCAAGCATTGTGTCTCGATCCAATAGTATCACTCCTTTCGTATATCTAACAAGAGAATCATTCGAATTGATACTCACCGTTTCAACTTATACTAGGCCTACAAAAAGATTTTGATGAGACTAGGAACAGGAACTTGTCCCATAGGCCTTTGGAACCAAGTTATGATCGTTTTACTGAATTTGCACATAGAAAGGTCTAATGATCCGTAGAATATCCTAAAAGTTTTAGTTGAAAAGAATATTCTTTTGTCGAAATATTGAATTTCTAATTTTTTTCAACTGAAATTTTCAGAATATTCTAAAGATTATCTGACCTATCTATGAACGGTGATAATTCAGCTTCAAAGGTTTATGGTGACGAATTCTTTTAAATTTTTGCTAGCCTTACCATAATGTCCATGTAAGTGTTATATAAGCTTAAACAAGTCTGAAAATTTTGGATCCGACGAACAATCTATTGATCTCTTAAAATCGTTAAAATATCTGTAGACTATACAGGTTCAAAATTACGAAGATTTTTTTCAAACTCTCTAGCGACATATCTATGGAAGATCGGAATTTCGGACTGAAATGAAGTCAATCTGATTAATCCTCATAAAGTGTTTAATTGATATGCTCTATAGTGCTCAGTACTATGCGCACTACAGAATGTACCGACTAGACTCTTTACTCATACTTCGATCCTGTCTAAAAATTCTTGTAGCTCGAAATTATATATATTCCAATAAATTATTGTTCGTTAATCATAATAGTTGATAATGTCTTATATGACATGATGATATTATTTTTCATATTATCTATAAAAAAAAAACTCATCTTTAGTCGAGAAATATTGAAGTTAAATTATCATTTTAGGCGAATGGAATGTCTTTGCATCATTCATATGTTGGATCATTACCATATCAATCTCCATCACATATTCCACAATATCCAATACATTCATCATCACCATCATCATCAATTCCAGCAAGTCTATTATATCGTATTCTTCCAAATGTTGAACGATTCAAACCAGATTTTTGTCTTCCACAACAAATATCTTCACCATTAAATGAATCTGTTCGTTATACACAATCATCACACTTTGGTCATTTATCTGGTAAAAAAAAAAACAAAATCAAATATTAAATATTGGAAAAACAAAAAAAAATTTTTTTTATTTTTATTTTTCGTAGTACAAAATCCGACTTCATTAATGATAAATACATCAATAACATCACCATATTCAAATCAAACTATTAGTTATAATTCACCATTATCACCAAGCCAAAAGTGCAATAAAGATAATAATAATATGCAACTATCACCAAATACACATTCAACATCTTCATCATGTTCATCTTTATCATCATCAAATATAATGACATCACAAAAACAAATTCAATATACAATGAAACAAGAAATACAAGATTATAATAAACAACAACAAATTTATATTGAAAATCAAACATCACCATTAGCAGTACTTGAAATTGTTCCTGATATTGATAGTCCAATAAAAAAAAACACACCATCAGCTTTTCTTATTGGTACACCATCATCATCAACTGGTACAAATTCATCATCATCATCATCAACATCGACTAATACACATTTTAATTATGATAATATTCAACAAATAAAAAGATCTGAACCTACGCAAAGTTCATTTTATTGGCCATCACAATTACGAAGACAATTAAGTCTTAATCTTACAAATAAAACATTAGATCCACTTCCATCAACACCATATACACCACCACCAATGCTTAGTCCATTTCGAAAAGGTCCTGGTCTTTATTATCGTGTTTTTTCTCAACCAGGTACATCAACAGAACCACCATCAATACCAACAACACCACTTCCACCATATACACCTATTGGTGAAGAATCAGCAGGTCCAAAAATTAATATTGGTAAAGAATATCAAGCAATTATTCCAAAATGTCGTACAAAATTACAAGATGATGATGATGAAGGTTCGTATAGTAAATATCAAATTGATAATATGAGAATTATACTAGTTCTTTTCTTATTTCTCATAATCGAAAGAATTAATCAATAGGAAGAATAAAAACTAATAATTATGTACCCGCTGATTTCTGGAGCTGAGTTATGATCATGAATCTATTCGTAGGCATAATATGAAATCAACCAATGTTCGATAGTTTAAATATATTCGTTCATTAGTCAGAGGAAGAAGTTTTAAGGATAGTTAAAATTTGATTGATATCTCAGATTTCATTTCCTATAAAATGTTGTAATTTGTATTTGAATATTCTTATTAGTTCATAATTGATACTAATTTTTTTGATTCATTATAGTAATTGCTGATGAATTATTATTTTCACCAACAGATTTATTATATCTTGATGAAAAATCTCTTGAAAAATTTGAACAATTAAATCGAATGAATCCATTTTTATTTTCATCACGTCATTCACCAAAATCCTATCCAATTGAATTAATTTATATGTTATTATATGAATATAATGGTGATTTATCACGTACATTAGCTGCTTTACTTGATGGTACAGTTAATGATATAAAACAATGTCGACCATTACATAATTATCATTTTCTTGATTGTAATAAATGGACAAAAGAAGAAATTGATGCTTTTACAAAAGCTATACAAACATCAGAAAAAAATTTTGAACTTGTTAGTCGAGCAGTATGTTAATTTCTTTTTTTGTTTTTGTTTTTGTTTTTGTTTTAGCGAATATTTATATTTTGACTTTATTTATTTAAAGGTTGGAACAAAAAGTGTAAAACAATGTATTGAATTTCATTATATGCCAAAAATTAGTATAACTGCTCGAAAAATAGTATCAACAAGAACGAGTTCTGTTATGACTAGACGAAAACGATTTCAACTGACGAAAGTACAACAACAACAACAACAATTGGATGATGAAATCTCATCATCATCATCATTTAGTGAATTTCGTTTTGTATGTTCTTATATTTAAATTATTATATTTTATGAAACACGATCTAAAAAGGAGTGTTGAAGTATAGAGAGTAAAATTTTGGATCCCCTTCAACAGATGACTATAGTTCATCGGGTTCGATTCTGAAAATTTTGAACCCGACTGACTGTATTAGTGACAATCACAGACCATATATCAATAAAATCTTGTTAGAACTAAGTAAACGAGATGGTAAAATAATCTTCCTGTAGTTAATAACAACAACAACTACTTTATGTTTCACATTTTAATCCTGCGAGAATTGTGCTAAGAACTTTTTGTTTTTTTTGTTGTTTAGGATGATGATGGTTCAACAGTGAATAGTGATAGTTCTCCTGCTACTCAATTTTCCTGTGATATTGATGAATGTTTACAAGTAAAATAATAATATCGAAATATGTTAAGTATTATGTTTATGTTTGTTTTTCTTTTGTAGACATTTACAACTGATCGAGCATGTCGTGCTCATCGTAAAAATCATCGTCGAACTAATAATAACATGACATCATTGACAGTTACAAAACGAAGTCGAAATATTGATTGAAATAAGTGAATAAAACATTTTATCTCTTTCAAATTTTAATGTACATATGTTTGTTTGTTTGTTTTTTTTTTCGTTTTGGTTATACATATATATATATATATATTTTTTTTTTCTTGTTTTCAAACCATTGAGCAGTGATTAGTTTTGATAAAACAAAAAAATATCTGAACAAACAAAGTGTGTCTTCATATTGCTCTTTAGTTTTCTTTTTTTTTTCTTTGTGTTTGTTTGTTTTGAAAAAAAAAAGTTTTTCTCGTGTCTTATATATTTTGAAAAAAAGAAGAAAAAAAAAACGGTGAATTGGATCTCGGTGTGTCTTTGTGGTCTTTTAGTCAGATCGTTTATTTGTGTTTGTTTTTGTCGGTGTTTTTTTTTTTTCTATTCTTTGCGCTCTCTCGACTACATCTATACTGATGGATGTAGCATAACATTTGTTTATGTTTTTCTTTTTGTTTTTTTGTTTTTTGGCCATATGTGAAACAAGAACAGCGTACAGGTGTGCTTTTTTTCCTTTTCCTTTTATTCTGTATGAGTGCAAACTTTTATGTATAAAGAAAAGAAAAACAAAAACCTAGATACAAGAGATTATTATTAAATATCAGTTATACTTGTAGTATAATCTATTATATCATCCATTGGTTTATCTTTTGTTTCAGGTAACATTAATGAAAATAAAAGAACAACAAATGCTAAAACTGCTGAAGCATAAAATGTATATGATATATAATTTTTACTTATTGTTGTATAAATTATTGGTGCTGTTATAGCACCAAGACGACTAAATACAATAAAAACTGCATTAGCAGTACTTCGAATTGAAGTTGGAAAAAGTTCTGGTACAAATATCCATGCTATTGCAGTTGTACTAGATATTGTATATTTTCCAAGTTGAGCTAAGCCAAGACTTGCAATTGAATTATACTTTACAAAAAATGGAATAAGAATCATACAAATAATTGTAAGACTCATCATTAGAATAAATGAACCTTTGCGACCAAGTCTACTAGAAATAAGTAAAGAACTTGTTATATAACTAATTGTTTCAACAATAGCACCCAATAATATTCCTAAATATGGTGAAGTATCCATCATAGCTAAACCATAACTTATCTTAAAATAAATCATAAGTGTTGTAAAACCTATAGTAGCTGTTAATATTAATTTAACTATAGTTGTTCGATGAATAAGTAATTGATAAGAATTTTGAGAAAATGCTGATTCACTTGTCTGTGATGATCTTATCGGTTGATTACGTAAGAATTCTTGATAATATGAATACCAATCAGTTTCTTTTCGTCCATTTTGAGTTGCTATTCGTCTTAGAATATTTTCAAGTGAAACATATTGTCCTTTGGCATAAATATATAATGGTGATTCTGGCATAAAATAAAGATAAGGTATTCCTAAACCAATAAAAGCTGTATTAGCCCATTTTAATTTTTGCCAATCAAATGTGATAAACGCAAATAGAGTAACAATGATTTGACCAATTGTCCATGAAACAAATATTAAATTTCCAGCTAAACCTGTATATGTAGCTGATGTTAATTCAAGTGCTAAAATAATTATCAAACTATAAGTAGAAAACACAAGACCAGATGCAAATTGATTGAGTAATAAAACAATAAATCTAACCGAAAAAAAAAATTCAATATTTTTTTTTTTTTTTTTATTGAAATAATTTTAAATTAAATTACTTAGTTTTTATTGTCATTGGTATCCATTGCATTATAATTTGAGTTATGAGACAAGTAAAAAATAATACCATAGTGACAATAACAATCATTTTCTTTCGACCATGTCTATCAGCTAATGATCCAATAATAAGTAATGAAAAACCACCACATTGTATAGCAGTTGCTATCCAACTTCGTTTTGATTCATTTTGACAAACAAAATCAGCTTCTTCTGTAAATGTATATCCAAAAACTGATCGATCATATACCCAACCATTTGGACAATTCACAAGTGTATCATTCATATTACTTATCATATAACGTACACATTTTTTCCATTGTTTTCCATCATTAGTTTTTGGAATATAATTATTAATATATAATTCATGTGTTTGATTTATTGGACTATATTGTGTATCATCTGGCCATACATTTACTGGTAATCGACATCGATGATCAGGTTCAGCAGCACCAAAAACATAGTAAAAAGAAATAATTGAAGCACTCACTGCCATGATACTCAAGAAAAAATAATGTATTATTTGAAATCGACCAAAATCGCCACATTTTCGTAATACATTATCAAGAGAAATACCTTTTGTTGTTAAAGATGATAAACTTGTATTAATATCGATTGGTTCGACCTACGAATATATATTAAAATAGATTTTAGAAAAAAAAAACAAACAAACAACAGGTTTTGATTTTTTATTTACATGTAAAATATTTCTATTTGTATCAATATAAAGAGATTCGTCTTCACTTTCTTCTTGGTTCATTTATGTCTTTCTTCTTTTTATTATAAAAGTTGAAAATGTACTAAACATTTATGAATATTTATCACATGTTTTTTACGTCTATTAGTTTACCTGGAAATAAGAAAAAACATAACCATATATATATATATCATTACTTTTTTTTCTGTCAACGAGTCAAACATTTCAATTGCATATTATTTGTTGTCTTAATATGAAATATACGCAATAAATATATATTTTCTCTATTCTTTATTATTATGAATACACCTTTTCTTACATTTATTATTAGTTTTCAAAAATATATCAGATCAAGTTCTTTTTCTAGTATTTGTCCCTTAACGAACAATTTCACATTGACCTAGTTTGCTTTTGTTTGTTGAAAATAGACCAATGAGAATGATGGTGTTACTCATATTTATAATCCGTAATATTTTGAATAAAAAAAGAAAAATTCTTAAATCTTTTATTTTATGACTAAAAGAAAATGTTACATAGACTATAATTAAAACTAGATAAAAAAAAATGAAAACAACAGCAACTAAATTTATGCATAATATGCTTACAACTGATCATTTTGAGAATTATTAATAGTGTCGTATGGGAACGACTTTTTTTCGATTTCCGCTCTCATAATGCTTTCAAAATTCCTATGACGATTCTAATTATATAGCATATCAACAACATTGATAAAAAAAACGAAAACATTCAAGACAAAAAGATAATAATAATAATAATATTATATCGCGAGATAATTTAAATGATATTCCTTTCGAAGGTGATAATGCACTGTGAGTAATTTTTATAGAGCACGTGTACATCATGCATTATTTGTCAAAAACGTCGTCTTTTTTCATAGAATGAAAAAAAAAACGAAATTCGTTAAAAAACATATGTTCGATGGACAATGCTGGATGCAAACTCCTCACGCTAAACTTTTGCCCGAAAAATTTTTATTTTAAAAATTAACAAACGACACATCATTAGATATAGTTTTACATGGTGATTTCGAATATGTCATTATTGTTTTTTCTAAAGCATTTCTGTAAAAAATGAATGTGGAAAATCTTTAAGATCCAAGTTTTTGAAGAAAACTTATATCTCAGTCTAGAGCTTTAATTTCAGAATCTATATGATTCATTTCTGAACTTTTTTTACTTTCTTTGAAAAAAGATATGTTTTTCTAAGATGACAGAAATGTGAATAATTAATTGTAATAATCGAACGATAATTTAATGAATAATGGATGAACTTGTCTAATTTTTGATATTAGATATTTGGTAGTTTTCTGTTGGCTAATCGGCGATGCAAAAATTGTTGGAAGAATGTCTAAATTTATTTCTCAACAATATAACATCAGACTGATTTCAATCATTTTTTTTTTCTCTTTCACACTTTTTATCAAACTAATATGCCAATGGAGAAAATATAATAGATAGAACGATAGGGATTGAAAAGCTTAATTCATGAATAAGTTTAACTCAAAGTTTGAGACAAGTAAAGTCGTGAAATTAATGACTGATAATATCGAAAAACCAGTTTGAAAAAACATTTTGAGTATTGCTCTTCGTATTTGACTTTCGTCATAATAAAACGAAAGAAAAAATTCTAACTATGTTGATCTGTTTCATTCTTTAGACTTGGCTCTTTCCAAGAGAAAAAACTTCAGATCAATCCGATATTCGACATTTTTTCAAAGACTTTTGCAATACTTATTATATATATAAAAACCAAACAAAACGATTTTTGAGAATGCTTATAGCTAATGTCGTTCACGTAGGACACTACAGGGTAGACCATAAATAATACTACGATAAAAAAAAGAATGAAATATCATCGCATTGATTCAACCAAATGGACTGATGTTTTGGTTTGTGGTAGAAGTTTATTCAGTCTTTTTTCATACGAATAAGGTAAGCAAATACTACTATTAAGTATTGTTGATATCACGAAAGCAATTTCACCTGTTATCAAGTAAAAAAAAATAATTTGATAGCATTTCATAGATAATTTTCAGTTATCGTCTGAGAGAATGAAAAGAAGAAATTAAAACAAACTTTATGAATAATACTATATTAATGCATACAGAGCAAACTTTCAGAGCAACTATCGGTGCCAAAATATAATGAACCTCGATATTTTTTAATTGTCTTGAGAATGAAAGCAGCTAGAAATCTGCAGTTTTTCCCATTTGAAAAAGAAATGTGGGGGAAGTAAAATTCTGCTAAACCACATTCACTATGCATTGATCTAGCTGATTAGCTTTTGCTGTAGGTTTGGACCAGGAGTTTTTGAAAAAAATTCCTGAACTAACTATAATTTTCAATTTACTTACTTTATAGCAAAGATATTTCTTTGTCGATCTACACAAGACCGATCCTCGTAGCTCATTTCATTCAGGAGTAATAAGAGTTTTACTGGAAGCCTTAAAATTGGCTAATTGATCACGGGCCACTCTGAACGGTATTGGTTCTTGAGTAGTCAACTATGCTGAGTTGAATTGTGGTATTTGTTCTTAGTATCAATGTGGGTGTAGGTGTGGGGTGTAAGCGAACTGAAGTGTTATACATGGACACACATCCACCGACACCTACACCCATCCACCCACCCACACCCACCTTTTCATTTTCAAATAATTTTGGTTTAATTGTATTAAATTTTAATAAAGAAAATCCACCAATGCGTAAATATTTTACATTATATGCCATAAACATTTGTTTATTATTATCTTCTCTTATACAAACATTTATTTGATTTAATTTAATAAATACATTATTAACCTATATGAGAAATAAAAAATTTTTCTTTTCATTTTCATCGAAAAGCATAGCCATTCTAATGTTCTCGTTCCATTATAATTTTTTTCTGTTAAACTAATACTATCGTTCTTTAGAAATCATTATTAAATACAGTTGCATCAAGATTAGCATCTAATTCATCAGTGAGATCTCATTATGATGAAGTTTCATGACTATTATCATTTATATTCATTAATGATGATATGAATGAATCTCCTGAACGTCTTGCAATTATTTTTAATCTATGTTGAATATTTCCTTCAAATCTCGATCGTTTTTCTACTGATAAATCAAGATTTTTGTTTGTAATTGATTTTTCTATTTTAGTTTTACTAACAAGAATAGATACTAGTGTTGGTAATATATCAATAACGACATTTGTATCGGATGTATTATGTGCACTAGATTCAATATCAACTTCAGATAAACTTGATAGAATAGGTGTAGGAAGATTAATAATAGCATCCTCAAGACTATCCAAGACAACAAGTGTAAATGTTATTAGATCAGTTAAACAGATTCTTATTTTTATTTCATTAGGTGAATTATTTAATAAGAGATTTTATTTAATTAAATCAGTTTGATTTTTGTTTCATTCAAGTACATCAAAAAAGAAGTCTAATTCATCGGCCAAATGCACAATGTCTATTGTTTTTGAGAAATTTCTAACATCGACGGAGTTTCAAGAACACAAAGAGTAATTAACCAAGAATCTAATGTAAAGATAAGAAGAAAATCTTCTCTGAAATTGGATGATATTAATAATGTATTACGTTTTCAATTTTATCAAGTATAATGGAATCTGATGCATATCGATGATGGTGTAAAATCCAAATAGATATTTTTAAGATTTCAATGCTAAATATCATATTTCACAGACTATATAAAAAGAAACAAACTGATGTCGATTCTACGAAAAATATATTTTTCAAAAAAAAGTTTTCCTACTTATATCAATTAACTTTCGAAGTAAAACGTTCAAAATTGAAATTGACCTTGTTTAAATTGTTGATTGATATCCACATTAATTGGATTTATTTGTTCATTTATTGTTGATATTACTTGACTATTTGTTGTATCAAATTCAAATAGTGCAAATTCTCTTTGATGTGAAAGATATTCATCTTCATCAACACCAAAATATACTTCCATAATATGAAAAGTTTTTTAATAAATTTCAATATTTTCATGACTTACTAAACATTCAATTTTATCTAAATCAAAACATTCTTCAATCATAATTGCATATGAATTGTAACTATTCGTTCGTTTAACTTCTCTGCTATACATAATTTAAAAATATTTTCTAAACCATTAAAAGCTACTTGAATCATTTTTCTATCTACAATACTTAATAATCCGTATAATGGTGAAATTGGTCCTTGATCAATAATATATATATATATATATATATATATATGTATATAAATACTCAAATAAAAGATTCTTTTACTTTATTTGTTGTGATGTACTACCTGATGTTACATTTGTTACAACCCAAGCAGTATCTTTTCGTGTTTTATAATCACCATGTTTAACGATATTAATTAATGATGGAAATATATTTGCATCAATAACAGCCTAAAATTTACAAAATTTCTATTTATTAATAAAAAATAAAAAAATTTTTTTTTACTCGAATTTGACTTTGAATATCAGCTGTTATATTTGATAAAGTCCAATAAGCCTCGTTTTTAATTGATTCTTTTGAATTTTAAAGTACAGTTAATAAATGCGGAAGTATACTACTATCAAGAACAAGCGATATTATTATTATAAAAATCCTTCATTCCTTTTTAAATAAATTGATTACCACTATTTATCGATTACCATCTGTGACAATATTTTTCACAGCATATAATGCTGATGATTGAAAATTTAAAACTGAATGTTTAATAACTACAAAAACAAAGAAATATTTTATTTTAAATTTTATTTTATTGATTTACTCTAATAATTCAACAAATCTTGTTGTTACACGAGCTTGGATAACAGCTTGAAGTTGTTCATTCGATCCATCAGATCAATATGAAATAGACCAATATGTATCAGCTAATACATCCAAGTCAAGATTATAAAGTAAACGACTAAGTACGGATAATGTTAGAGTAACCTAAATAAAAATTTGTTTATCTATTTACAAATATTTCTTTTTTTTTCACTTTATTAAAATTAACAGCTGGATTTTTGTCACAACATAAACTTGTTAAGCGCCATCCAGCATTTCGTATTGTTGTTAAATGTGCATTACATGAAAAGATACCAAATAAATAACAAAGATTAACCTTTTATTATTTATTTTAACAAAAAAAGATAGTTTACTGTAATAATATTCTAAGTATACTTATATCAAAAACATAATCAGAACATACCGGACTATCGCTAAGAATATTTTCAAATGCTCACATAGCCTAAAATGAGTTTTAATTAATTATAAATCAATGACATTTTTAATTTATTTACTTGTTTCTGAAAATCTTCATTCACATTACTTAATAATTTGACAAAAACTAGTGCATTACTAACATCATCAATAACATGTGTTGTTTGACTTGAATTGCCTGATGCTGATATAATATTTGTAACCAATACAACTCCAAACTAAATCCTAAAAAAGAAGAATTCTTTTGATTATTATTATTTCTTTTTAAATCTTACTTAAATTTGAAATTGCTGAAATTTTAATAATTCAACAAAACATGGAACAATTTTAGCTGTGAGAACCTCACCAATAGGTGAATTTGATTGTATAAGTCAGTGGCGTAGCCAGCAGGGGGCCAGGGGGGGCTGAGCCCCCCCCCTACGGACCTTTGAGCCCCTTCTGGAGAAATTTTAGAAAGACATATTCTTTTTATACCAAAATACATTAGTTTTTGCAATTTTACTTTTTAATAAATATATTTAATTTTGTGCAACTCATATGTCTTTGAATAAAAGAAAATACAGTAAATGCAAATACAAGTTTTAATGAGGTTTATTAGGTTATGAGTAGTTTATTTCAGCTTTGCAGGAGGCTGCAGTGATTGGTTTGTATCAGAGTAAAGCGATGTCTGTTGTTGTGAAATCAGAATGAAAGTTCATACGTCTTAGGTAGGTTGTACTGATCATTTTTAAAAAAATTTAGCTTTTTTTTAATTTATTAAATATTTTATATAAATTATTATTTACAATTAAATAAAAATTTAACATAGTAATGGAGAGTAAAATATATAAATGTAAATATAAATATATAACAATATATATTATAACCGACGTTTCGAACGTAATATGTTTTTTTTTAGAGTTAAAAAATTTTGTTCTTGAATGAGAATAAATATGTGGTTGAACCTTCTTCTTTTTATTCTTCTTCTTTGCTCTTTTCTTGCCTATTTGAATTTTTATACTGGAATGGACGAAGAAATTTAATTTTTACAAGTTAGTTCTCTTCGTCCATTCCAGTATATACGTTTAAATAAGCAAGAAAAAAGCAAAAAAGAAGAATAAAAAGAAGAAGGTTCAACCGCATATTTATTCCCATTCAAGAGCAAAATTTTTGTGTACTCAAAAAGTAAGTACACTCTAGAATCGGTCAGTGTGTCCGGCCGAGCGACCGGCCGTTTACGCGATAACTTTTGAAAGCAGAGTTCAATCGTGATGAAATTTTCTACACAGTTTTGTCCCAACAATATCTCGGTTGAGTTCGAAGATGAGAATGAGTGTCCGAGCCATTGGTGAGTTATTGTAAAAATAATTATTTTCCCCTATGCTTTCCTATGTGAGAATCAACCAGTCCTTGCTTTCGTAAAAGGTTTTCCCGATCATGGTCACATAAAACCCCAATTATTATATATCATTCAACAGAGAATTTCACGAGCTACAAAATGGTATATAAAACATCAAGAAACAAGGAAGCTAACTCACCTATTGCAAAGATAAATAAACGGAAATCGGTTCTGTTCTTGTCCACGCTCTATGTGATCCACAATTAGAGCTCTATCCTCTGATCGCAAAGGCGATACTCCAGAGTTTTTCGGGATGGAGAACTCGAATTTGTACTCCACTTGCCTCGAAGCTCCATTGATTGAGCACTGACCAATAGAAATCAAGTGATAGGGAAAACGACTTTCTTAGAGTAAATCAAGGCGAAGGCCCCGAACACCGACTAATTCAAAGTGAATTAAAACTGAATTAACGAATAAATCGTCTCAAAAAGACGATTTAAATCGAAATAGACCAATCACGTTGCTTAATTCGTTTTATTTTTGTCTGTGTGTCCGGGACCAAATAGTTCAAATGTGAGCTGTATTCACCCCCAAATCCTATTGGTTGAGCAGTAGCCAATTGAATTCAAGTGTCAATAGAAAAG
>CAJNOL010003398.1:0-17543 GCA_905250125.1 Rotaria sordida
TAGGGCTAAAGGGATATAAGAGGATAAGAAGATAAGAGAGTAAGACTCTAAAAGTATAAGATGATAAGGAGATAAGGCTCCAGGGATATAACGCTGTAAGGGATAGGGTACAGGGGATACGGCTACTGATGTACGAAGGATAAGGGTATGAAGGAGTACAACTACAAGAATATAAGGCTACAGTGGTATAAGAGAAGAATGGAATAAGCATATAAGCGGGGAATACTACAAGAGTGTAAGGCTATAAGGTCTATCTATATATATAATGCAAAGTGTCTAATGGTCTATTACCGGATCGAGGCTAAAACACATGTGGAACTTTACAGGAAAAAGCAGCCTTGCACTAACCACGGAATCTCGCTACTATCATAGGTTGCGTGGTGAGAACAGAAACTGTATTAGACGGTAGTTCCTGGGATCCTTTGGGTTCCTTGAGTTCTTTGGACTCCTCTGGTTCCTTGTATTCTGTAAATTCCTTGTGTTCTGTGGATTCCTTGAATCCCTTGGTATCCTTGAATTCCTTGAGATCCTTGAGTTTCTTAGGATCCTTGAATTCCCTGGAATCCCTGAATTCTTTGGATTCCTTGGGATTCTTAGCTGTCTTGAGATCCTTGACTTCCTGAGGATCCCTGGCTTCCTTGGGATCCTTGGAATCCGTTACTTCCTTTGGATTCTTGACTTCCTTGAATTTCTTGGAATCCTTGAGATCCTTGGAATCCATTACTTCCTTTGGATCCTTGACTTCCTTGCATTTCTTGGAATCCTTGGCTCCCTTGAAATCTTTTGCGTTCCTTGGGTGGTGTGAGCTACTTGAATTCCTCGCGCCCTGTCAATTTGTTTTTTTGATTGAATTGCAGAAACTTGTTCTTTCATATATTAGTTTTGTTAGATTATCAGTGTTAATTTGCTATTTATTTTTATTCACGGTTGAGTTCAAGGATTCCTCAAGAGTTCGGGATGTGGGTGTGGGTGTGGGTGGGTGTGGATGTGGGTGTGGGTGTGGGTGTGGGTGTGGGTGTGGGTGTGGGTGTGAGTGTGGGTGTGGGTGTGGGTGTGGGTGTGGGTGTGGGTGTGGGTGTGGGTGTGGGTGTGGGTGTGGGTGTCGGTGTCGGTGTGGGTGTAGGTGTAGAGAGTGGAGAGATCAACACCCACACCCACACCCACACCCATCCCACCCCACACCCACACTCACACCTACACCCACACCGACACCGACACCGACACCCACCCCCACACCCACACCCACACCCTCGGTAACTGTCGTTGTTCACGTTCGTGAAGATCAGTTGTTTTTGGAATAATATCAAGTGTTTGTGCTATATGACGAACTACACTAATACGTTTATTTGGTTCTTTTGGTAATGATTTCTGAACACGCTTAATGGCTTTACCGAATGATTGACGATTTTTGTAAGTTGATGATCGATTATCATTTAATCGCTTTAATTTTAATCCATCACGATATTTCTTTGATGCAAATTTTTGTCGCATGCGTAATTGATTTAATGCATCACCTGTCAGGCTTTTGCGTCTTGCATTATCTCGCATTCGAGACTTTTGCTTCATATGTTCAAATTTCAATTTGTCTTTTGTTAAATTGGCACGGTATATTTTTTGCCTTGCGGCATTGGATTTTGCCATTTTTAACAATGAGTACTTGAGTACTATAAATTGTATTTAATTGATTTATATGTAAAAAACAGTTTCTTAAACAAAATTCTGTCGAGATCTTCGTTTTACAAAACAAGAAATTGAAACTGTCAATAGATTTCAACAACAGCTGTACTTATGAGAGATTGATAGATTTTATTGGTAAATCTATTTTAATTATAACGACCTTACTAATTAGAACCAATCAGAATATTCTCCAATGAAAATCATTTTTACAAGTATTAATATAAGCAACCATTACACATATTTAATAGTTATATTTGAGTAATTCATGAATACTTATAAGTTTTTGTTCATAAGCCTTTCTTATAACAAATTGCGAAAAATCGTCATCGCGTTACGGAAAAAAAATTTAAAAAGGAAATTTTTTCCCTGAAAATACGTGCACTAGATAGCTCATGAAAAGTTAGCTTTACACGTGTCTTTTTAGGCCAGATTGTTTTGTATCGACAGTAGAAAAAAAAAACAATAGTGATTTTTTGTTACGCGATGATGGTATAAATATTGCCTTTTCTCGCACACTCTCTGTACAAAAATACAAAGAATAGAAAATCAATTCTTTTGCTAGTAGATGCCTTTACTAACGTACAATTAATACGTAATTATCAATCGTGTATATATCGAGAAGCTCCGATAAAAAGTTTAATTAGTTAAATGAATCAAACTGACTAATTTCTATCATAGAGTGGTGACATCTTTGCGAGGAAAAGCTAAACGCGATTTAAAACGTCTATGACCGAACAAGATATGTTTTCATATATTTTCGACTATGCCCTACAACCTACAAACAACAAATTCTCAGATTAATGATTTCGAATTTCCGGTGCCAGAGGTGACACGTTACGATTTTTTGCCGCTATACATTTTCCTTCCTTGACAAGTTATCTATAACTCGATATGAGGTATACAACTGGACATAGCTATTTCACGTGTCATAATAATTTAATTAAATTTATCTCAATGTCTCTTAAACTTGTCCACAAAATTTTCAATAGTATTTACATTATCATTTTTATTTTTCAAATCACAATCACAATACCATTATCAGCATCATGATCAGAAGATTTGATTTTTTCTGTCATTATATGCATAGTACTTGAACGAACCTTTTCTGTACACATGTTTGTGAAGCTGTATGATGAAGACGAGGGAACATTATAAAGAAAAAAAAATGATGTTTGGAAAGATTCAAAGACCTTCGTTATCTCTTTTGTAAAAGTAATTCTTAAAAAGGTTTACTGAGAATCTAAAATGTATTTCAACAAAACTTTATATATTGTTCAGTCAAATCATTATTTTTAATAATTTAATTTTACTTTTTTTTATCAAATTAGATGAAAATGGAAATTTGTGAGCCATTTGATTTCATACAAAATGATGAATCGCTTCTACATAATTCCATGGAATACTATCAAACTGTTTCCTTTTCAACTAATAAAAAACACTGAATAAACTTAAACTTTAAAAAAAAGTTGAAGATAATTGAGAGAGACAAGCATATATCACTATGGACTAAACTGCTGGACTTCAAAAATGATATATGCTCAATCAAAACATTTTTTATTATTATTTATTTATTTTACTTTGAACGAATTTATTTGATTTATCGTTATTAAGAATATTATAAATTTTTGTCTTTTGCTAGATTCATCTTTGTGAACAATTTTTCTTTTCGTTCTGTCTCATACATAAACATATATACGACGGCTGAGAGAACGAAAAAAAAATAGAGAGAACGACAACAAAAAATTGTTCTCACAGAGAATAATATTTTTAAAAATTTTTGCTTGGGACTACACTATATTCCGCGCTCATATTTTAGGGTAACACTCAGTTTTTTGCGTTCTATCTAATGATGTCACTTTTGCAAATTAGGTTTTTAGTCGATTTTTTTCGACTAGTTGATATGTTTTTGATAGTGTGTTTGGGGTAACCATTTTTTGATAGTACACTTCTGTTCTTGTAAGTTTTTCGTTTTTGTATGCATCAGTTGAGCATATCTTTTCAATTCTGGTAAGTAATGTTTTAATTAATCGTAATTTATATCTTCTTGGTTGATTGCTGTTGTGTGACATATAAATCGGTCTTTGTCGATTTATGATAAATTGCGGTTTCAAATTTGTCTAGTATTCTAATAATAAGTACATATAAGAGTGACAGCTGTTGTTTTGATTCAGTTTCTAACATGAATGTTAAATTTGAATACCATTTACTAATTCTACCCTGAAATTGAATAATTTTTATTAATTCGATAGTAAATATACAGAATATATCGTCGACATAAGGTAACCATACGATTGGTTTATTTTTTGATAATCTATTTAATCTTGTTTCCATTTTTATCATAAAAACATCATCAAGAATTGGTGCTGATGATGAATGCATGACTAGACTATCATCTTGTGAGTAATTTTCATTTAGGAATATGAATGGAACAGAAGTTACTGCAATTAGAAGTAGCTTTTTAGTTGTTGTTCGGTCAAACGGAATATCTGTAATTTTCGTTGGTTTGTAAATAAGATCTAATACCATCTCAGTTGTTTCGTTAACAGGAACATAGGTGTAAAGATTTTCAACGTCAAAAGTATACATTTTAAATTCATTACTTGGTTTTATTTTTAAAACCATTTTAACAAAATCAAATAAATGTTTAACATATGATGATGTTGGCTGTTTGCATTATGACATTTTATTTGCTAAATATTTTGAGAGAGAATAATTATATGTATTAATTGAAGAAATAATAGGTCTCATTGGTAAACCAGATTTATTTATTTTGGGTTAACCGTATAAAGCTGGAACATTTGATGGTGTGGAATGTTTGTCGATTGTTTAATATTATTTTCATTTTTGATATATATTAACCAGATTTATTAAGAATTACGATGACATTTCCTTTATCTGCTGTGCATATGACTATTTTATTGTTTAATTTTAATTCTTTTAATGCTTTCCATTCATCTTCACTTAAGTTCCGGATTGATTTGTGTTTTAACCATAGAAACATTTTTTCTATTGCATTATTTATGTTTTGACATATAATTTTAAAGACAAATTTACGGCATAATTCTTCTAATTGTAATGAATTTAATTCAATGTCTATTTTAACATTAATAGTATTTGATATTTGTTGTTCAATGCAAAATGGCTATCGGTATGCTAATAATCGACCTTGTACCGGAGTTAGCTGATGTGGTGAATGATTATGAATAAGTTTTATGAACATTTTGTCACATATTGTTGACCTATTGGTCCGTTATTTAATTTTTATAATTTTCAGTTATGAATAGTGACAATGCGCTAATGTTCTGTTTTTGCAACATCATACATAAACTTCTGAATTTTTAAATAATCATTTATATTTAACTTTGTTTCGAGATTTTTGAATATAGGTTCAATTTCTTTTTCTAGTCTACGACATTGTTTGTGATATTCTTTAGATTCTTGCTCTAAATAATGTCATTGAAGATTAATTATATATTGTTTCGTTTTATTAATTAGTTTTGGCACTTTAAATCGTACGAATTCCGGAATAAGATTATGGATTCAACAACATCGAAGAAATTCTAAATAGCACATGTTTTTTTGAAGTTTCTTCATTAATTTTTCATATTGTTGAATCATTGAAAAGTTAGCACACCATACTTCATGCGGGTCGATGATAATAAATCACTTCTTGAAACAGTAACATTTAATGTTGAAAAAATGACGTAAAGAACTGCTGTAAAAATAATTTTATTGTTTTAATTGAAACTTTACAAGTAACAAAAAGCAAAAAAAATTGCGAGCTTATGACCTAAGTATAAAGTCATAAGCTCGCAATTTTTTTGCTTTTTGTTACTTGGAACGTTTCAATTAAAACAATAAGATTATTTTTACGGCAGTTCTTCATTTTGTTCAAAATTCAATATTACTCCTTCAAGAAATGGTTTATTACCAGAAATTACAAGTAAAGGATATAAAATTTTTTTTTATTATATGTACAAGTATTATTTTCTTTTCTTTTCGTTCTTCTTTCCTTTTGCATTGCAATGTACAAGCAAACGTTTGTCCCCGTCGCATTGTCATGTTAAAGAAAAGAAAATAGTTGTACATATAATAAAAATTTTTTTGTATCCTTGATTTATAATCTGTGTTGATAATGGATTGAAGATCAGTCGGAAATATTGACAAGGTTTTCGAAATAAATTAAAAAATTATCAATGAATTCGTATTATTTGTTATGAGTCTATTGAAATGCCCTATTTTCATTTTTATCAGTTTTTTATAGCATCTTTTTTCTTTAGCTAGGTGGCGGCCAACGACAATTAGATTTTGCACTTTCGTTTTCATAATTGCCTAACGTATTTTGCAACTCACCTGTACAGGTGTATAAACAGGCACTAGTCATTGGAAGATTGTCCGATTGATAACAAAGGCATTATTTTTGTTTCATTAAGTAACGATCAATGATAATTATAATTTGCACTTTGATTATCATAAATGCGTAGTATTTATTTCAATTCACCTGTACAGCTGCGTAGAAATATGCAAGCAATTTTCATGACTATTTGCATGATTATTCGATCAATAATAAAGATACTATTTGTGTTTCATTAAGTAACGATCAATGATAATTATGTTTTGCACTTTCATTATCATAATTGTGTAGCATTTATTGCAACTCATCAATACAGCAGCATAGAAGAAAGGTAATTGGATGATCAGTCGAATAGTAGATGGGTAACCGTTTCTCACTGATTTATGCATTCAGCCGTGACGTAGGTTTCTTATATACTGTTTGTTGCAATTGTATTCTGCATCATTACAATCGATTTGTTTAGTGCGTTGCACTTCTAACATCGACAGATTTTTATGCAATCGAAAGGCAATGTATTATCTATTTTCCAGTTGACAACACAGTTATGACACTACTACCTTTTACATCGGTTTGGACATTCGTCGATTGCACCTCTGAAATCTGCTTGATACTGACATCGAAATGAGAAGGTAAATAGATCAGTTTTTGTATTGATAGCAAGGTTGTATCTGTTGCTGAAGTATGCACACAGTTGTGATGCTAATTTCTTCTACACTGATGTTTCTAATGACTGATTGCCGATTTCGGATCACAAGGTATCCGCATTGATCGACTAACGTAAGATCCTTTTTTGTTGATATACGTAGACAAAACAGTAGTTAGTTCTGAGTTAAATATCCATTTGTACTCAGGTGATAAAATCTTACGGACATTGTATAAGATCTTACTGACAGTCGGATACCGTAAGACTGATACTGTATGATTTTATAGAATCGTATAAAGAACCTTGCTGTAAGATTCAACATGCTTCTTACATCAAGATGGTACAGTGAATCTTACATGTTTCTTACTATAAGATTCTTTCAAAGTCTGATGATCTACATCTTGTAAGATCGTATATGATCTTATGAAATTATAATTACATCTTTCCTTTATGAACAGTTTTTATAACGAAAGCTATTCTGCATTTCAATAAATGTCTGAGCGGTTAAATATATTCTGATTTAAATGCTACATCTTTTGCAATCAAAACTAAATCTGCTGTATAGATATCACACGACTTATCAAATTCTTTTGAGCAAGAAAATAGAGTCAGCAACATGGTCAATGATATGCATCATATTTACATAGACAAATAATTATTTTAATCTAAATCAACATCAACAATATGGTAAACAGTAAGTATCATTTGAATAAATAGTTCATTAATTTTTTATTTACATAAAGTTCAACAACATCATCTATAACTATCTATGAAGTTTATGAAATACATAATTATTTTTTGATTTAGATAAAGCTGAACAACATAGTCAATAGGTAATTATGGATTTATGAAATAAATCATTATGTTTTTTTATTTAGATATATCTGAAGGACATAATCAATAGATATGTATGAAGTTTATTAAATAAATAATTATTTTGTTTTATTTCGATAAAGCTGAACAACATAGTCAATAAGTAATTATAAATTTGATAAAATAAATCATTATGTTCTTTTTATTTAGATACATCTGAAGGATATAATCAACAGATATGTATGAAGTTTATTGAATAAATGATTATTTTGTTTGATTTACATAGATCTGAACAACATAGTTAATAGATAGGTATGAATTTTATCAAATAAATGATTATTTTGTGTATTTCGATAAAGCTGAACGACATTGTCAATAGGTAGTTATGAATTTTATAAAATACATAATGATGTTTTTTTATTTTGATGTATCTGAAGGACGTTAGCAATAGATATGTATGGAGTTTATTGAATAAATAATTTTTTTGTTTGACTTACATGAAGGTGAACAATATAGTCAATGGGTAATTTTGAATTTTATGAAATAAATAATTGTGTTTTTTTATTTAGATACATCTGAAGGGCATCATGAGCGGCAACGTATGACTTTCATCGAATGAATGATTATTCTGTTTTATTTAAATAATGCTGAAGAATATAGTCAATAGGTAAGTATGAATTTTATAATATAAATAATTACACTACTTGACAAAAGTATCCCCCCCCCCTTGGATCTTAGTTCCTATAAGAGCTAAACGTCTAAAAATTGGTCTATAGGTAGTCCACAGAGAATGTAGATCTGCAGTACCATCAGTGCCAAAATTGCTCAATGTTAGAACGAAGTTATAATAGGTGCCGTCCACCTCCCTTGTAAATTTCGTAACTTGATAATAGAAAGAGCTTTTGAGTCAGCCAATAGCTCATTTTGTAGCCCTACATTATGGCTATTTCCAATATAAATTTTATCGAAGTCTATCGAGTTGTTAATGAGCTAGACCATTTTTACTGAAAACATGGATATACACAAAAACAATAGAATGCTATTGAGAAGTCAATAACTCAGCAATAGTTTGATGAATCGATCTGAAATTTTTAAGAGATATTCCCACATAGATGGCCATTGTTTTCTGAAAGTTTCAGAAGCAAACACTTTACTATATGGAAATGGTGCATCGATCACTATGACGAACCTGTCAAGACTCTAGAGTCTTCATTACTCAAGCAAATGAGCTCATCTTTTGAGCAATAAAGGATCATAAGTCGGACTATAAGTTTATGCTAAAAGATCGATAATTACTCATATATTTGATTGAAAACAGCACATAAACTGGGTAAGGTCAATTTTAGCTATTTTCCTGCTAATATGACAAAACGTCTTCGTATGTCAATATTTCACTGGAAAAATCTTTTTAGACGGTCAACGTTCTTAGGAAACAGTGCAAACCAGCTGCCTCCATCAGAGGATGAAATATTCAGATCGAAATGGCTGGTAATTATAACAAAAATACTACAGATAAGTCTCGATGTTCGCATTCTTCAGTAACTGTCTTCTACATTCTACAAAATATGATATTATCAGAGTTTTATAAAAACCATATGATTATATACTACAATTTGATTGAAAATTCTCGTGAAGAACTCTCTAGATATCTCGAGTACGAGAATTTTTGTTGTTCCATAAATCTCTCGAACGGTCCACGAAGATTTTTCCAGTGAAATATTGACATACGAAGACGTTTTGTCATATTAGCAGGAAAATAGCTAAAATTGACCTTACCCAGTTTATGTGCTGTTTTCAATCAAATATATGAGTAATTATCGATCTTTTAGCATAAACTTATAGTCCGACTTATGATCCTTTATTGCTCAAAAGATGAGCTCATTTGCTTGAGTAATGAAGACTCTAGAGTCTTGACAGGTTCGTCATAGTGATCGATGCACCATTTCCATATAGTAAAGTGTTTGCTTCTGAAACTTTCAGAAAACAATGGCCATCTATGTGGGAATATCTCTTAAAAATTTCAGATCGATTCATCAAACTATTGCTGAGTTATTGACTTCTCAATAGCATTCTATTGTTTTTGTGTATATCCATGTTTTCAGTAAAAATGGTCTAGCTCATTAACAACTCGATAGACTTCGATAAAATTTATATTGGAAATAGCCATAATGTAGGGCTACAAAATGAGCTATTGGCTGACTCAAAAGCTCTTTCTATTATCAAGTTACGAAATTTACAAGGGAGGTGGACGGCACCTATTATAACTTCGTTCTAACATTGAGCAATTTTGGCACTGATGGTACTGCAGATCTACATTCTCTGTGGACTACCTATAGACCAATTTTTAGACGTTTAGCTCTTATAGGAACTAAGATCCAAGGGGGGGGGGGATACTTTTGTCAAGTAGTGTAAGGGTACCCTCCTATAATAGAACTTGAGGACCTAAGGGTACCTCCATAGTATAGCGCAAGCACTTTAACTTTAACTTTTTTTTTAAAGTTAAAGTGTTAAAATTTTTACTTTAATTAAAGTTTAAAGTTTTAAAATTTTCACTTTAATTAAAGTTTAAAGTTTTAAAGTGTTTTACTTTAACTTTAAGTTTAAAGTTTAAAGTGTGACTTTAACTTTAACTTTTAAAGTAAATTTAAAGTGCCACCCCTACCAACACCCACACCCACACCCCACACCCCATACCCTCACCCCAATAAGCATAGTAATACATGTACAGACGAACGGATAGACATTGTAAGATGCTTATGAACATTTTTATTTTCGTGAAACACTTGGAACTTTTTTTCAGTGCAAATTTTTGATAATCGTTTTTAAGATTATTTGAAAGCATTTAGAAAGTTCATGGACCTTTCACGAATAGTATTTGAAGGTCATAAACATTTTCATATACCCTCTCTAAAGAGTTTATAATACGGTTTCGAAAGATTTCATAGACGGGAAAAAGGTTTTTTTTTACATGTTACACTTTCATAAACCCTTTAAACGTTTACTATTCTACGGATTTTTTTATCGTGTAGGACAGTTTGATAAATTTCAAATCTGATGAGCCCTTCTAACAGTCCTTTTGACAGGAACTGATATGTTTCAATAGCTGGGATCCTGAAACTGAGTTATCCGAAAAGTTTTGATTCAATTATTGTCGACAGCACTTCCAGATTCAAAAATCTGGAAGTTTTGGAGGGCTATCTATACATGGACCATATAACTTTTCTATGGCTGATTGAACATACTACGTGTAACTGTTTAGGTGCTGTCAAGATATGCAACCTGTAGTACCTCATCGGATGTTAATAATGCTCATATGACCTCTCCTCTCTGTGAAGAATCACCTTCTGAGTTCAAATACCTTCGTTCTATTATGAAAATGCTATAAAATTCGTTGGACTGCTCAGTTCTATAAATTGAATTTTTGAAATAATCTTCTATCTCAGCTGAACTGCTCTTTTTCGAGAGCTCATTAGCTCATTTGATCTGAGCTTCTGAACTCGTGTTGTCCTATGTCTACAATAAATACAGGCAGTACTTGTGTTGCTTATTCTTTTATCAATAGCGGTAGACTCACATGCAGTTGGTAATTATATCATAGACATTGATAATTATGAAATTTTCACTGTAACTACATCATGGTGTTTATAGCTATCTTCGAATGTACTAAAACTCTGATCAATGTGTCGGACTTGTGAACAATGTCTACGAGATTTTAGCAGCTGAAAGTTTCTATAATTATAGATCAAAGTATGATCGCAGCTACAGTTAACTGATCGTTATGGAGCATATGGATATCTTCGACCAATTAGACTTCTCGAAGAATCATGTTGAAATAAAAGCTATATTTTTATGTATTAGACATTAGAGTTATCTTTAAAATTCAAAAGTACCACTAAATGAAATAATGCTTTTCATCAAAGTAAGTGATGTTTACAATGAAAATAATTTGTGTGTGCGTATGTAAGCACTCTATTTAGACAAAGATTATGATAGTTCACATAGAAAAAAATTTATTTGTAGATAGATTGATTTTTTTAACATACTTCTCTACAATATAAACGTACAGTAGACAGCTAACTTAATTGATATCAACTACATTCAAATAAAAAATGAATGAAAATAATTCTCTTATATCAATCAAACCCAATGATGATTTGAAAAATGATAACAATCAACGTCACGAAAATGCAAGTCACGAATCGGTATTTTCACGATTATACTATCAAATTATTGGTATTGATTTAAAGCCAAGTGTTCTTGTATTAGATAAGAATGAATCATATAAAAGATTACATCGGGATCGTTTAATAAAAGCATCAATATATTTGTGTGATTTATTTACAAATCATTGTCTTCCTTTAAGATTATCTCCAATCATTATACCTGTACCAGGGCTTTTATTACATTTGTTATTGTTCATATTGGTTTATATATCATCAGAACTAGATCGTTTTCATTATGCATTCTGGTTGATTTTAGAACATTTCATCTATTTGGTTGATATCATAGATGGGAAACAAGCGAGACGAAATGGAACACAATCTCTTGCAAGACACTTTTGGGATCATTGGTGCGATACAATCAATATCGCTCTAGCTGGTCTAATTTTAGTCAAATTATATCCACTCGATATGAAATATAGATTGCCATCATTAATTTTATTACTCATTCGATCATTGGATTTCTATATGTCTTTTGTAGTTTATTATTCTACTAGTATTCTAATAGAACAATACACATCTCATATTTCGAAATATCTCTATGCAACATTTCTACCATTGTCTGTACTTATCTACAATGTTGATATACTACATAATGTAAATTATCAACTTATCTTAGGAACATTATCCGTGGCAGCTATTTTTAGCAATCTACTTTACTTTACAGATAATCTGTATTTGATTTCAAGATCATCGATCTTTTCTATAAAATTAATCGTAATATCATTATTATTTCCATTGATATCAATAGGGATTTATATTGTTATTGATCATTATAAGTACACTAATGACAGTTTACCGAATATAGTCTTGTATAAAGCATTGCTTTCTTTGGTTATTTGTAGTTACATATTAAATGTTCATTACAACCAATTAATCGATCAATCTCCATCGTTGTTTACTCTTGAATCCGTTCTATTCATTTTATCCTCATTAACACTTTTTATTCATAATTACATAATTAATCTTATATTAATAATTATGTTTATTGTTGTCAATCTATCGATCAATCTAATTAAATTAATAACGAGTTTACGTGTGCTCATTGCAATGTATCCTGAAATTGAATTTTCTATTTTCATTATTAGTGGTGAAAAACTTCAATATCATAACAATATAACGAACAAGTAGAGGTCATTGATGGCTTCAGAACTTCTAATTTGGATGGAATAGGACTTTCTTTTTATCATCTAAGACTCCGGACGAGGATGCGTGTGGATTTGTTAAGTTACCATGATATTAACATTTTATCTCAGCGACGAGGATCTTCTTCTCTCGCTGCTACACCCAACTCCACACTCTTTGTTCATACATTTGTATCTCTTTCACTAACTCAGAATATGTTTGTTTTAGTTTCGGCATCAATTCACATTTTTCTGACACTATACTTTCTTGTATTATAACTGCTACACTATTACTCTTCAGTATATGATTGACGATCGGTTTATACTCTCGTTGATCAAAATCATCGAATTTATAGCCATGCTTTTCCATCGACACGTATTTCAATACTTTGTCCAGTAAACATTTGTACATATTTTCTAAGATTTCTTTTACGAAAATATTCGAGATTTTGGTCCAGTTTATATGAATTTTTACGACAATCACAGAAAGAAAAAAAGAAGATTTTTTTCTGTCTGGCAAATAGCATGAATTCGCTACAAGACCAGCGTCCGCAATTCAAGCTCAATCGACATTTGATGCATAGATAATCGAGATAGGTGTGGGTGTGGATGGCTGTGTGGTGTGGATTTGTTTTACTTGTTTAATGCACACCCACACCCACACCCACACCCTTGAATATTCACCAAAACAAAAAAAAATAGCAATAAAGAAGATAATGAAAGATTCAACAGATGAACAGAAAAGTTAATATCGAGAATAAAATGAAAAAAAAATATCATTAAAGAAAAGAGAATTACGGCAATTTATGTATATTAACCGTATTTTCTGTTAATATAAGAAGATCATTTTTGCCCAAATCAATGGCATACCAAGGTGATGATTGATAAGTATGCTTTCCTACAATTCCTCGTGGATAAAAAATCTGATAAAGTGCAGAATAATCCGGACAAATGACCATCCAATGGTCATTATTCAAAGAACAACAGCGTATCTGTTGATTTTCAGCTGTCAAATCTAAGTGAACCGTATAATATCGATGCATAGTGGCTGTTAGACATAAATCAAAACGAATTTCATTTTGTCGATTTTTAACAATCATTCCCAAAACTTCATTATTTGCTGCACAATGGAGAATTAGTTCATCGGTTGTATAAGGTTCAGGTGATTGATATTGTTTCTTGAACTCAACTAATGGTCGAAGAGCATATTCATATATCGATGGACCCCAACCCCATGTAAATAAAAATAAACTATTTCCTGAACATGCTCCACCATAAAAGTCAACTGTGTCATGATTGTCAGCAAGTGGAAATGGACTACGTGTCATGGTCTTATCATTGAAAATTAAAATTTTTTTCTCAATAATGAAAATAAATTGATCGAGTGCATTCGACCAGAACATATCATAAGGACCACCATAAGTCCATTGGGATGTTCTTAAAATTTGCCATCGTCGATCATATACAAAAAGAATATTATTTTGAATTACTAAAAAATGATCATCATTTGCCGCTATACAACCATTATTTCCTTCGAGTTTAATCGTTTCATATGGTGATGTGAGAGGAAAAAGATACTTAAATATTGATTTATCAAAGCTAAAATTAATTAGATGATCATCGATTGTTAGCGTAGAAAATGTCGATTCAACATTGGCAACTTGATTTATTTGTTCATCAATCGATTGAATTGGATTCTTCATTGAATCAATTGATTCTTGTGTAACATTTTGTTCTTCTTTCAATTGACTGATTTGAGTTTGTACTCGTGCGACTTCAATTTTTTGTTTCTCTGTTTCTTGATCGAATAAATCCCCGAATTCACCTATCCTTTTTCTACAATATTCATCGACAAGCTGTTGTGCTCTTTGACGCCATCGTTCAGCACCCTGGGAAAAATTGGATTTGATATAAGATAGTTTTTCGGGATAATCGAGAGGATGCTCGATTGTGTTTTTGATTATTAAAAGTTGAGTTTCTAGTACATTCAAGTCTTCTTTCAAACGATTCATACAATCAGATTTTTCACAAAACTTATCATTCTCTAAATAAAGAAGCAATAAACGTTATCGAGATACAACAAAATAATGACAAATAAAGAGCACGACCAATGTTATGGAATTTCGGATTTTTTTTGCTTTCTTTGAATAATATCTCGGTAAAAAGAAAAGCAAACAAATGGAATTTTTTTGTTCACAGATAAAGGTTAATGATGTAGTTCTACTATCAGTTAAAATTTTGTTTATTTTTTAATTTAACTGGGCTGAATTCGGAAACAATATCGGCCGTCGCGGACTTTTAAAAAATGCCTATGTTTTTAGTAGTACGCAAAATTTCATATTTTCCTACGAAAGTGAACGAGTTACAAAGAATCATTCTAAATGAAAGTTATAGAGCTTTATACAAGCTTTCTGAATATCAAATTGTCTTTGGGCAGAAACAATTACATTAAATAAAAATTGACGATCATCGTTCGTTACGGAATTTCGTGTTCTTTTTGGCGTTAAAATGAGAAAGGTTTAAGCATCTAAAATTTTACATGATCATGATAAAAGTCCATCTTTTTTTCTAATCCATCGGTAATACGAAGACAGTTTTATCGTTCAAGTAACTGCGTGTTATTCTTATAACGAAAAAAACATTAGAACTACTGTCTGTTTTGAGACAAAAATACAATTTAACAAAATACGAAACTCAACTTTTTTGGTAAAACTAGTCAATAAATCTCTTTTTTTAGACATGCATGAAAGAAAAATGAGGTTTAGATTTCTCTTCAAAAAGAGTATCTCAAAGCTTGCAACATGTTTGATAAACTGTTACCAGTATACTGTCGATGATAGGGACAATTTTCTTTACTTTTGTGTTTCTGAACTCTCGACACGCGAGATTGATCAATTTCTGGCCATGCTCTAAGAATATTCTTGGCGGATATGTTTTAAGAAACTCTATCATTGTTCAAATTCATTTAAGGAAAGAACGTCTCTACGTCTCCGATCATCTTTTGGTTGAGACTATATTGAGATCATAAGCCAGCGTGAGTTGTGTCAAAACCGAAGAAGGTTTAGTTGTCTGGACTTTTGCTGCTGGGATTAGTGGTGTAGTCAGGATTTGAGGTATGCCGGGAGCTTAACTCCTTTGGCTACACCACTAGCTGAAATATTGAAGTTTCACTATATTTTTGAACGAAATGTCGTGCTAGGAACTTTTGGGATTCTTCTTAAGGGCACTCCCTCTCTTTTCTGATACAAAATTTTTCATTTTTTCAAAAATTATTTTTTGATCTCTATCTGTCAGCTGAAGTGTCTTCTACCTGTTTACGATTATATCGTGACTATTTCTCGCAATTGTGAGTTTGTATAAGTCGATTTGGAAGAAGATCCGTACGGATCTAGTCAATACCCAGGTCGACCAATCTGATAATATGATCCGATAGGTTCCGTCTCGGATCCTATCGGCATCCTATCGGATTCCTACCAAATTCGGCCGAATCCTATCGGATTTTCCCGGAAAACCGGTTACGGAAATGTGACGGAATCCCCGGTATCGGCAATCCTATCGGATCCTACTGTCGACATCCGATCGGCAGCTATCGGAACGGAAGCCGATCGGAAACCACTTTCGGCAGCCAACGCTAACGTTACTAACGGAAGCCGAATCGCTCCAACTGTTCATAATCCATCAAATGCCATATTTAAAACCAAAAAAACATCTCAACGCACAATAAATAATGCACACAAATTCGAAATACTAATATACACATACACAAAACCATTACGAACCGCCTGCGAAGCCTAACTCAAACAATACTATTCACCAATCTATCCTCATAAAATTACCAGACGTCCATAATAGCATCTCTGCTAAAGCCAGCCAAAAAAAGCTAAACATTCGCCCCTAACGACACATTCTCATGAATTAAAAAACTACATGCGTTTTACACTAAACATCGCCTTTCAAAAACATACTCAAACTAGCCTACCAATCGATGAAAGCAAAAACAGACACTAAATTGCATACATCCCTTCCTCAACAAAGAGTTCCACACACATATTCCACACATTCAATACAATCTTACACGATACAACATTCTAACCATAATATTATCGAACAGAGCTCTATACGCACACATCTCTAGCCCTTTCCAGGAATCAGTTTCAAAAATCTATCACATTCGACACGAAAGACAATTATATCAACGCTAAACAAGAAAATACACATGTAGGTATGCCCATTTGCTCAATTCCGGAACACAGTTTTCAAAATCCGATCGGATCCGATAGGATATAAAATTGTATCAATGCTAAGCTAGGATGTGAGATACAACTATGCATTTTTCGCCATTCTCCGAACTGAATTTTCAAAATCCCATCGGATCCGATAGGATAGAAAATTATATCAATGCTAAGCCACAATGTGAGATAGAAGCATGCATTATTCGCCATTTCCAGAACTCAATTTTCAAAATCCCATCGGATCCGATAGGATAGAAAATTATGTCAATGCTAAGCTACAATGTGAGGTAGAAGCATGAATTTTGGGCCATTTCCAGAACTCAATTTTCAAAATCCCATTGGATCCGATAGGATAGAAAATTATGTCAATGCTAAGCTCCAATGTGAAATACAAATATGCATTTTTCGCCATTCTCTGAATTCAATTTTCACCATCCCATCGGATCCGATAGGATAGAAAATTATATCAATGCTAAGCCA
>CAJNOL010003399.1:0-23161 GCA_905250125.1 Rotaria sordida
TTTTTACTGATTGATTCACAACTATATATCAGTATAATAATTGGCTTCTTAATAAAAAGTAAACGAAAGTTTATGAAATTTGATTACAATTTTTGTTTTTACAAACACAAAATTTACCGTTTGATGCTTTGAAGTCTTTAGCTCTCGAAATCCACGCTGAGTCAGGAATAATTCAATCGGATAAAAATTCCAGGATATGTTGAAGCTAGAGTATAAAGGCTCAGAGTAACATTTTTCAAAAATATTCATGAAAGAAGGAAAAAAACTAGTTTATTTTCTAGTCGAAATTCTCTGTGAGCTTTCACATTATCTTTTTTGTTTAACTATGTCAAACTATAAGACATAATAGGCCTTTTTTTAAATTCTTTCTTATTAAGCCAAAAAGAAAGTGACAAGTTCAGTATCTTAAAAATTTGATTTTTTTTTTCTTCACTTGTCAAGATTCATTGAAATACTAAACTTGTCATACTTTTTTTCTTCAGCTTAAAAAAAGAAAACAGAATTTGTCATACTCTGTTTGCTTGACATACTCAAACAAAAAAGATAATGAAAGTTCATAGAAAATTTCAGCTAACTAAATAACCTATGAATATCTCCAAAAAATGTTATGATAATAGGTAAAAAATTTTTACTATAGTCTCTACACTATTATAGTTTCAATATATTCTGAAAGTGGAATATTCCTAGTGTAACATTGATTATGACTCAAGGGATTTAAATGATCATGAGAGAAGCATAATCTAGGCTTTCTACATAATAGCATCCAACTTTGTTGATAAAATACAAACATAATATACTCATAAATCGATACCATAATCATCGATTAGATTATAATGATTTTCATCAGTGTATAGCCTTCAATTCAAGGTAATCTTTATTTTTATTTGATGATTATTAAATATTTAAGAAATAACAAATTGTTCATTATTCATTGATAGAAATATTCTCAAGTAAAATCTTTCTATCGAAAAATATTATTGAAACTATTCAAAAGCGTTTACTATTAGAGTGTTTGTATTTAAAAAATTCTATTAATGTTATTTATGAATTAATAACATTATAAATTCATTTTTATTGTAATTTATTAATAAATGCAATGTTTTTTTTTATCTTTCAAATTAAGCTCTTGTTGTAATATCATTCATTTCTTCATATATATATATATAAAGTAATGGATTTTTGCATAAAGCATATTTATTTGTGGTACATAAAAGATGAGTAATCGATAGTAGAAACGGGTAATAACATGTGCACACACATTAGAGGGGTTATAATAACAAAACGGATTGTAAAAGAAATGTTTATATTTAGAATAGAAAAGGGCATTCCGTCCAAATTGAACGTAATCATGCAGAAAACATGTTCACTAGAGTAAAGATTTAACTATTCTATTCATCTGATTATTAATGAAACATCATTTTAAATACATAAATTATATGAAAAAGCTTAATTCAATGACATGTTTTATTGACAACTTTTGTTTTTTTTTAACATGTAAATCTTAACTTATAGATTGAATAAATGCTTATAAATAAATTGATTAGATTTTTCTTTTTTTTGTTTTTCATCAACATGATCTGTTAGGAATGTTACTAGAATTATAGTATTTTGCTTTATTATATTTTCAAATGACACATTATTTTAATAAACTTACAAATTATATTATTTCTATGTAAAGAAGAAAGTTTTGTCATTATTGACATTTTTTGAATGATGATTGAAAACATACAACAATTTAGAATAAATAATGGAGTGATTAGCTGACAATACTATAGAAAAAAATAATAATATTTATTCAAAAATGACACCATATTTATTTGAAAAAGATATTTTTTCGAATGTTTCATCTAAATAATAGCGAATTAAAAATTATCTAAAAATATTATTGGTCAATACGATTAAATAGTTTGATAAAACTAAGTACCTTTTTATTTCTAGTTCAAAAGAATGTGTCTGTTTTTTTTTTCCTTTTGATTTAATATAAAGCATAAGAAATTTAATGTGTAAATTATTTGATAAAAAGACAATGAAAATATGACATCTGCTTATTATCATATTCATATAAAGTCTATAAATAATTAATTTTTATTTTCATGAAAGAGTTATTAAAAAATTGAGTGCATATTTGGAAAATTTTCTTATTAACCATTAGAAACCTAGATTTATGATTAATAAATTAATATATTTTCTCTCTCTCTCTATATATATATACACACAGATGTTATTCAACAAATTATAATTGTTTATTTCACATACACATTTTACTAAAGCAACATAATACATTTGAAAATCTTTTTTTTTTCTTTTTCCTAGCCAAACAACATGATTATAATTTTTCTATAGTAAATCTAATCCTTATTGAAGAAACAAAAATGAAATCAGAAATTTTTATTAATATTAATTACAATATTATATTAATATACCAAATTTTATTATGATATATATATATATGTATATAAAATCATTTATGTCATCATAGACATCGTAAAAATTTTAATTATCCTTCAATGTATTTGATCATTATATATATTAAAAAAAAAAGAAAAACAAAATATCCAAAAATATGCTGTGACTCAAAACAGAAAATCTATGATAAAATAATAAGATAAAGATTCGTTTGTGATAATTTATGAGTCGTAGTTGACTTTGTTTATCATTAAGTTGCATGATTATCTTTTATCTTTGTTATAAGTGCTTTATTAAGCTATCATTTTTTTTATTCCTTTTTCATGTATAAGTGAGTAACGATATTCACTTGTTGCTAATTGTTAGACTAAAAAAACATGTTCTCTATCATTTACTCATCTAAATAAACAAGTTATAATACAAGTATATAACCCACCTGGAAATATTTAGAGTCATTATTTGAGAAATTGACATCATTTTGTTTTTCCTCTTCCTTTTTCTTTTTTTTTCTACAAGGTTCAGAATTTTGTTTGCTATTTTTCTTGTCATTCCTTCCTGAATGTTTAGCGTTGAATTAAGAATAGAACGGAGAAAAACGACATCCAGAGAATGAATCGACCAGGCAATGGTGAGACGAATGCCACGTTATAAAAGAGTGCTGGAATATTGGTAGCAAAGAGTAAGCTTTTGTTTTCTTTGTGGTTGCTTTTTTTTTTAAAATATATTTATTAGACGAATAACAAAACAAAGGAACTACTGTATGTTTTATCTATTCATAAATAAAAAACAAAATGTTGACTCGATATGAGAAAAGAAGAAGAGTCTCACATCCTCTGATTTAACTTATGAAATAAATTAATCTCTTATTGTTTTTGAGAAGCTCGATCTTATATCTTGATGAGACTCAATTCTCTTTTTTCATAATAGATGTCTGTATACTTGTATAGAACGTTCTAACCTTTAGTAATATATATCTATATATATATAGAACTCGAAATAATACAAAGAACCTTTATTGTATAGTCACATAAGTAAGTTCGAATAGAAAATAAAAATTAACTTGTGCACCATAAGGTTGAATGCCTTTATTTTGTGTGTATGTCTTTGATCCAGGTCATAGGATAATGTTCTTTTCTTGTCTATATCACCATTTAACGCCATCTAGAATTTCTTTTTTTTTCTTTTCTTTTGAACTATATAATTATTAAAAAATACTGACTTCTTTTATGTTAAATGAAATTTTTCCAGGGTAAACTTGGAAGAATAAATTTTAAATTAAGCGACACCTATAAATGTACAGTTAAAAAAATGAATGTATTAGTTTAATATGTTGAAAACTAACCAAAATCTGATGATTTTATTTGAAATTTCATAAGTAAACTGTAATAAAAATTGTTTTTCTTTCGTTGGAAAGAAAAATAATTTTTATTCTATTGTTTTTTCGTGTAATACGAATACTTAAGTCAAGTTATCTTTATAGAAATCTGTCCATGTGCTATCAATCAATTAATTTGTTTTTTTTCCCAAATACATATTTGAATATTATTATTATTATTATTATTATTTTGCTTATTTTATTTCAAATTTCAATTTCGAGATTATCATTCTTGCTCAAAGGATAATCTACAACATGTATTAAGTTAACTTAACAATAAGGTTTGATCGTTTTTTTCCTTATTCTACACCTATAGAGTAGTGCCGTTCTTCATATTTTGTCCTCTCTATATGCATTGGTTATTTTTTTTTGTTTTTCGCTCTAGCTCTCTCACGTATTTTTTTTTTTTATTTTTCATTCCTCTACCAGGTACACACGTCACTTGGAGAAAAAAAAGGAAATAAGTAAATAAATAAAAATTAATTTTCATTTTAGATTTACGTGTTTATTTTTTTATTTTTATTTTTTGTTGTTTTGTCATATCTTGTATTCTATGCATTATTATCATCGAACAGTGATCGTCTAGTCTAATTTATTTCTTTTAATTATGCATTCAACAAAACTTTCATCATCTTCAACTACTAAACCATCACCAACAACAAATATTGAACAATATAATTATCCACCTATATCAACACTTCGTCGTGCAAGTCGACCAAGTAATATTGATTTATCTATATTTGATCATAATAATACACAACAATCATCAACTGATCCGGGTATATATTCAGCACCAATATTTTATATAAAACAAACAAATAATAATAATAATAATCAACAACAACAACAACAACAACAACATATTTCGCAAACATCCCAATCATATACAACTACATTTCAATTTCAACCTCAACAACATTTACAATTATCTCCACATCATCATCATCATCATCATTCGCAACAACATAATATACATTTATATCAACAACAACAAATTGTTGATCCATATCATCAACATACACCTCATACATTTCCATTACCAGCTTCACCAAATCATAATCATCCTTATTTTTATTTTCCACCATCAACATTACAAGTAAGATAATCAAAAAAAAAAAAAAAATAATTTTTTTAAATTTTATTTAATTTTGTGAAAAATCAAGGTTAATATGACAAGTAATAGTCATCAATCAACAAATACAAATCAACCATCAACACCAACAAATAATAATCATTTATGTTCAGTACAAATTGAAGAACCACAACAACAACAACAGCAACAATGGTCAAATCCAGCACTTAGTTCATTAATAGTTAAACGTATGAATGAAAATTCTACATCAATACCCATTGATGATGATGAAGATCCATCAGCTTCAATTGATGCTCTCGTTGGTAGGTTTTATCTTTTATTTTAATACGAAAAAAAAAAAAAAACTAAATTAGTTGATTATTCAAAATCACTGAATCATGAATAATATTCACATTTCCGTTTTATAAATCCTTTGAATTGAACTTTTTTTTTTTGATGACAATAAATCAATGGTTGTGGAACTGAGTTAAGTCTATCGCACTTACACATTGAGTTGCATATATATATATATATTAATCTGATAAAAGTTCTATGAAGAATTTTTCATATCATTTTGTAATGTTTATGCTTATATATTCTAGTTTACAGTTACATAAGACTAGAATTAAAAAAAAAACCTATATAGTGCGATTCATTATATACATATTTCGAGTAGTTTGAATATACAGTAAAATCTGTCTAATATATAGATATCATCGGAATAGGAAAAAAGTATGAAAGCTTCCAGTTAATTTTTTACGATCGTAGAAAGTAATGCTTCTTTTTTTTTTCGACAATTTTATTAATCAGAGGTAAATCTGCATGTATCGATGTTATCAGCTGTTAACACAAAAGAAAAGAAAAACAACAACAATAAGTTGCACCAAGTGCTTTTGTTGTGGTTTCATATTAGCTTTTTTTTCCTTTTTTTAAATAGCAACGACTAGGCCATTTACTTTTAAAATATGTCGCACAAATGTTTATCATAACATAATGTTTTTTTTTTTTCTTATTGACACACATGAGTGCTAGAACATATGTTGTTCGTTGTAGGTCGATGACTCTTGAGACTGAATTTCGAGGGAGCGTTGGCCCCTAGAACTTGTCGGTTAGGTTCAGGTTCGAATAGTTTTGAACTCGAAAGGCTCTACATATGCTTCAGGCAACATATTTATTATATTTGATTTTTGTTTTCCTTAGCTGATGTTGATTCTAATTCTCATGATTTACTTGATGATGAACAAAATAAATCTATTAATGAATCGAAAACTTCATCAACAATTCCAACCGGTACAATATCAACATCATCACATTTATATCTTCGTAGTAAATCACATATATTAACAACTCCACCTAATCCACTTGCATCTGATGATCATCCTGATAATCAATTAACAGTTGGAAATAATTATCAAAAAACTTTTAGTCCTATACCAAGTGCCGGTTTTGATTTAACAACTACAACAACAACAACAAATAATAATAATAATAATAATAATAATGCTCAATTATCATCAACAAAAGGAACATCAAGTTTTATTTTTGATACAAATATTCTTGAACAAAATGAATTAAAAAATCCACATAATGAAAATTTAGTTGATAATAATGAAGAAAATAATCATGATTTCATAACTAAACCACTTATTATAAATACAGATATTCGAACAACAAGAATATCTTCAAATAGTTTAATTCAAGATGATAATAGTAATCATAGTTCAACAAATAGTAGTTCTCATAATACATCATCAAGAATTTATAGTCAGATTTTAAAATCTTCAGGTAATTAAAAAAACAAAAAAAAAAAAACACATCGATCTGTAATTTTTCTCGAATGAATTTATTTTTTTTTTTAGAACAGCAAATATTATCTTCATCATCACCACTTTCAAATGATATTAAATTATCATCATTAGATCATGATAATAATCAAACAAATATCAATTCAATATCATTACAACAACAACAAAGTCGACATTATTGTTCACATCCTGATTGTAATAAAGTAAAACTTATTCATTTGTTTTTTTTCTTGTTTTTCACTCAATCATATCAATTTTTGAAAACAAGAAATTATTTCAAGGAAACAGGAAATTTTCCATTATTAATTTCCGACACTAGTCGAATTTAATTTTGCTATAGGCAAATGTAGTTATGTCGGAAATTCATATTATACTTATTTCACATGAGATATTAATCTAAGAAATCAGGAAATAATTAACTATCAACAAGATATTGACTATAAGCGATACAAACAAATATTTCATTTTAAGTCTTATCTTAATCAAGATAATTTTTTTTTTCGATACGAATTTATTTGTTGGATGTAGAGAAAATGACTCATATTTTGCAAATCACCGTTTTTCTACTCGATTTATTTTTATATTTCATTGCATAAATATTTTTAAATTCTTTGAAAAATATTAAATTTTAGTCAAAATCATATTTCTTCTCGAATGTAACAATGCTCATGCTACATATTCCAGTCATATCAGCTGTTTTTTGTATGTGATTTTTTATTGAAGATGGCGCCACAAAAATAATTAGTCATTAGGTAGTAGAGTAAATAAATCAATAAGAAAAAGTATGACCTCATCTCATAAAATATACGATGACATATTAAAATTGACTTTTTTTTTGAGTAGCAATCGATTTCTTCAACGACAGAAAATATTAATTTAATAGGAAAAAAAAACAGAATAAACCGTTTGAACCGTTGATTTTAATGAAAAATTGGCGACACAGATAACACCTATACACATTCAAGATGGCAGCAGTGATGTTGCACATATTACAGTTTTTTTCTGTGAAATAATAAAAAACTTTATTTATTGCCGACATTTAGTTAATCACAAAATTGTAAAAGAATATAAAATTGAGAAAGCCGATAAACTCTTTTAGCTTGTATAATATAGACAGATATCAGATATATATGTGATAATTGACGAGATAAGATAAAACAAAGGAGGGGAGGTGTGATGTGGCCGTAAGCCGGGCCCATAGGACCCTTACTATCTTATATCAAACAAAAGATCACGTTGAGATAAGCATGTTCGTTGACAAGATCAACTATTTTTCTATGGATGAATAAAAAGTTTGCACAAAATCAATATTCGATATTTTTAATTCTGAATTGCTTGCTCATCTCTAGACTTTCGATCTCTTTAACAACAAGAACAAACATCACAATTTTTTTCTATCATAAAGAGTTTTTTACATTAGTTACAAAATTTATCTGTTACAATTTAAAAAACAGTTGGGAGAAGATATCTCATGATGAAGCAGAGTACCGATTTTTGACTAAAAATCGGTAGTATGTCGAGTATTTGTCTTCGAATTCTACTTAAAATAAAAAACTCAATGTCAGATTTCTGTTCAACATAAAAATTTGAGTCGATCTATGTACATCCAACAATTTTTATTTTTCTTGAAAAACTCAGCTGGGGTTGTTTACATATAAAACTAAGTTTCGAATGAATTTATTTTTCGACTCATTCCTGAGGGCGACTACTCAAAAGAAGTTTTTTTTTCTTTCTTTGAGATCATATTTCGGCTATAAAGTTCGAAAGATTCTAACAAAAAAAAAAACGTGATATTTTTCTTTAGACATTCACTAATAAAAGTGCTCTAGCAAAACATAAATTAACACATAGTCAAGATCGTAAACATGTATGTCTAAAATGTAATAAAGGTTTCAAACGACTTGATCATCTGTAAGTAAATAAATATTAAATAATTAAGAAAAACAAAAAAAAAAAAAAGACATAATTTCTTTTATCTTGATAGTAATGGTCATATGTTAACACATGAAGAAGAAAAACCACATAAATGTCGTGTACCAAATTGTAATCGAACATATTGTGATGCACGTTCATTAAAACGACATATTGAAAATACACATCAAGATATTTTAGCTGCTATACATGAAGGTGGACACGATGAATATAGAAAATTTTTACCTGAAACAGCATTTGTTAAAACAAAAGATTTATCAATACATAATGAATTTTCAATTGATTCAATTGATAGTAATTCACCACGATCATTAATTGATAATGAACAATCATTTAATAATCGAACATCAACTGGATCTAAATCTATGACAACTTATACGTAAGTTTGAATTCAAAAAAAAAAACAAATTTTTTTTCTTTCGAGACTTTGTATTTTTTTTCATATTAAATAGATTTGATGAAGAAAAATGTATTGAATGTCAAATTTGTAAAAAAACATTTAAAAATGGTGCTGCACTTAATGGTCATATGCGTTTACATGGGGGATTTATTGATGTATGTTAAAGAAATATGTTTTTTTTTTGTCCGAGAGTAGTGAAGGAATTTTTTTAAAGACATTTAAATCGTACAGAGATTGTACTAATAGTTTATTAATAATAATTTATTTATTTTAGAAATCAACATCATCATTATCTTTAACTGAAAATACAGAAAAAAAGAAACGTTTACCAACAACAACAAAACGAAAACGTATTAATTCTCCATCAATATCAATAAAAATAAAAAAAGAAGAACAAGATATATCAATGATTCCATCAACAAATAATATTTATCAATCACAATCATCATTTACAAATTTATCATCATGTTCAAATATTATTTCAAAACATTTATATAATACAACATTATTATCTCCTGCACGTCCATCATCATCATCACCTAATAATTCAATTTCAACAACACCATTTTCTCAATATACAATTAAAAATCCCTTGAATATACAATCATCAATAAAACAAAATCGAACATCAACTCCATTATCTACACATGTCATTCATCCATCTCGAATGAATATTCAAAATGTAATGATACCACATGATCCAATGGTAAATCCACAAATATATCTAAATACATCATCACCATTACAATTGTATGATGAGAAAATTAAAGAACCATCATTATCTGAGAATTATTCTCAACGTCTACAGGTACTATGACATTTAGAAAATAAAAAAAACAACAAATATAACTTCATAGGACCTAAAAAGTGATGAATAGAAAAGTAAATCACGTGCTATAGTTGCATGATTGACTTTTTTTTTGGATTTTAAAATAGTTTAATAAAAAACCTTATCATTCTTCAATAGATAGGAAGATAGAAAATGAATAATCTTGTAAAGTTTGAAATCAAATCCAATGAATTTTCATCAGATATTGATTAGCAAAAAAACTAAAAGCATTATTCTCGAAACTGTGTCTGACAGTCAAGCATTGTGTCTCGATCCAATAGTATCACTCCTTTCGTATATCTAACAAGAGAATCATTCGAATTGATACTCACCGTTTCAACTTATACTAGGCCTACAAAAAGATCTTGATGAGACTAGGAACAGAAACTTGTCCCATAGGCCTTTGGAAACAAGTTATGATCGTTTTACTGAATTTGCACATAGAAAGGTCTAATGATCCGTAGAATATCCGAAAAGTTTTAGTTGAAAAGAATATTCTTTTGTCGAAATATTGAATTTCTAATTTTTTTCAACTGAAATTTTCAGGATATTCTAAAGATTATCTGGCCTATCTATGAACGATGATAATTCAGCTTCAAAGGTTTATGGTGATGAATCCTTTTAAATTTTTGCTAGCCTTACCATAATGTCCATGTAAGTCTTATATAAACTTAAACAGGTCTGAAAATTTTGGATCCGACGAACAATCTATTGATCTCCTAAAATGGTTAAAATATCTGTAGACTATACAGGTTCAAAATTACGAAGATTTTTTTCAAACTCCCTAGCGACATATCTATGGAAGATCGGAATTTCGATCTGGTCTCAAAAGTTACGAAAATTTCGGACTAAAATGAAGTTAACCTGATTAATCCTCATCAAGTGCTTAATTGATATACTCTATAGTGCTCAGTACTATGCGCACTACAGAATGTACCGACTAGATTCTTTACTCATACTTCGATCGTGTCTAAAAATTCCTGTAACTCGAAATTATATATATTCTAATAAATTATTGTTCGTTAATCATAATAGTTGATAATGTCTTATATGACATGATGATATTATTTTTCATATTATCTATAAAAAAAAAACTCATCTTTAGTCGAGAAATATTGAAGTTAAATTATCATTTTAGGCGAATGGAATGTCTTTGCATCATTCATATATTGGATCATCACCATATCAATCTCCATCACATATTCCACAATATCCAATACATTCATCATCACCATCATCATCAATTCCAGCAAGTCTATTATATCGTATTCTTCCAAATGTTGAACGATTCAAACCAGATTTTTGTCTTCCACAACAAATATCTTCACCATTAAATGAATCTGTTCGTTATACACAATCATCACACTTTGGTCATTTATCTGGTAAAAAGAAAAAACAAAATCAAATATTAAATATTGGAAAAACAAAAAAAAATTTTTTTTATTTTTATTTTTCGTAGTACAAAATCCGACTTCATTAATGATAAATACATCAATAACATCACCATATTCAAATCAAACTATTAGTTATAATTCACCATTATCACCAAGCCAAAAGTGCAATAAAGATAATAATAATATACAACTATCACCAAATACACATTCAACATCTTCATCATGTTCATCTTTATCATCATTAAATATAATGACATCACAAAAACAAATTCAATATACAATGAAACAAGAAATACAAGATTATAATAAACAACAACAAATTTATATTGAAAATCAAACATCACCATTAGCAGTACTTGAAATTGTTCCTGATATTGATAGTCCAATAAAAAAAAACACACCATCAGCTTTTCTTATTGGTACACCATCATCATCAACTGGTACAAATTCATCATCATCATCATCAACATCGACTAATACACATTTTAATTATGATAATATTCAACAAATAAAAAGATCTGAACCTACGCAAAGTTCATTTTATTGGCCATCACAATTACGAAGACAATTAAGTCTTAATCTTACAAATAAAACATTAGATCCACTTCCATCAACACCATATACACCACCACCAATGCTTAGTCCATTTCGAAAAGGTCCTGGTCTTTATTATCGTGTTTTTTCTCAACCAGGTACATCAACAGAACCACCATCAATACCAACAACACCACTTCCACCATATACACCTATTGGTGAAGAATCAGCAGGTCCAAAAATTAATATTGGTAAAGAATATCAAGCAATTATTCCAAAATGTCGTACAAAATTACAAGATGATGATGATGAAGGTTCGTATAGTAAATATCAAATTGATAATATGAGAATTATACTAGTTCTTTTCTTGCTTCTCATAATCGAAAGAATTGATCAATAGGAAGAATAAAAACTAATAATTATGTACCCGCTGATTTCTGGAGCTGAGTTATGATCATGAATCTATTCGTAGGCATAATATGAAATCAACCAATGTTCGATAGTTTAAATATATTCGTTCATTAGTCAGAGGAAGAAGTTTTAAGGATAGTTAAAATTTGATTGATATCTCAGATTTCATTTCCTATAAAATGTTGTAATTTGTATTTGAATATTCTTATTAGTTCATAATTGATACTAATTTTTTTGATTCATTATAGTAATTGCTGATGAATTATTATTTTCACCAACAGAATTATTATATCTTGATGAAAAATCTCTTGAAAAATTTGAACAATTAAATCGAATGAATCCATTTTTATTTTCATCACGTCATTCACCAAAATCCTATCCAATTGAATTAATTTATATGTTATTATATGAATATAATGGTGATTTATCACGTACATTAGCTGCTTTACTTGATGGTACAGTTAATGATATAAAACAATGTCGACCATTACATAATTATCATTTTCTTGATTGTAATAAATGGACAAAAGAAGAAATTGATGCTTTTACAAAAGCTATACAAACATCAGAAAAAAATTTTGAACTTGTTAGTCGAGCAGTATGTTAATTTCTTTTTTTGTTTTTGTTTTTGTTTTAGCGAATATTTATATTTTGACTTTATTTATTTAAAGGTTGGAACAAAAAGTGTAAAACAATGTATTGAATTTCATTATATGCCAAAAATTAGTATAACTGCTCGAAAAATAGTATCAACAAGAACGAGTTCTGTTATGACTAGACGAAAACGATTTCAACTGACGAAAGTACAACAACAACAACAACAATTGGATGATGAAATCTCATCATCATCATCATTTAGTGAATTTCGTTTTGTATGTTCTTATATTTAAATTATTATATTTTATGAAACACGATCTAAAAAGGAATGTTTGAAGTATAGAGAGTAAAATTTTGGATCCCCTTCAACAGATGACTATAGCTCATCGGGTTCTATTCTGAAAATTTTGAACCCGACTGACTGTATTAGTGACAATCACAGACCATATATCAATAAAATCTTGTTAGAACTAAGTAAACGAGATGGTAAAATAATCTTCCTGTAGTTAATAACAACAACAACAACTACTTTATGTTTCACATTTTAATCCTGCGAGAATTGTGCTAAGAGCTTTTTGTTTTTTGTTTTGTTTAGGATGATGATGGTTCAACAGTGAATAGTGATAGTTCTCCTGCTACTCAATTTTCCTGTGATATTGATGAATGTTTACAAGTAAAATAATAATATGGAAATATGTTAAGTATTATGTTTATGTTTGTTTTTCTTTTGTAGACATTTACAACTGATCGAGCATGTCGTGCTCATCGTAAAAATCATCGTCGAACTAATAATAACATGACATCATTGACAGTTACAAAACGAAGTCGAAATATTGATTGAAATAAGTGAATAAAACATTTTATCTCTTTCAAATTTTAATGTACATATGTTTGTTTGTTTGTTTTTTTTTTCGTTTTGGTTATACATATATATATATATATATATTTTTTTTTTCTTGTTTTCAAACCATTGAGCAGTGATTAGTTTTGATAAAACAAAAAAATATCTGAACAAACAAAGTGTGTCTTCATATTGCTCTTTAGTTTTCTTTTTTTTTTCTTTGTGTTTGTTTGTTTTGAAAAAAAAAAGTTTTTCTCGTGTCTTATATATTTTGAAAAAAAGAAGAAAAAAAAAAACGGTGAATTGGATCTCGGTGTGTCTTTGTGGTCTTTTAGTCAGATCGTTTATTTGTGTTTGTTTTTGTCGGTGTTTTTTTTTTTTCTATTCTTTGCGCTCTCTCGACTACATCTATACTGATGGATGTAGCATAACATTTGTTTATGTTTTTCTTTTTGTTTTTTTGTTTTTTGGCCATATGTGAAACAAGAACAGCGTACAGGTGTGCTTTTTTTCCTTTTTCCTTTTATTCTGTATGAGTGCAAACTTTTATGTATAAAGAAAAGAAAAGAAAAACAAAAACCTAGATACAAGAGATTATTATTAAATATCAGTTATACTTGTAGTATAATCTATTATATCATCCATTGGTTTATCTTTTGTTTCAGGTAACATTAATGAAAATAAAAGAACAACAAATGCTAAAACTGCTGAAGCATAAAATGTATATGATATATAATTTTTACTTATTGTTGTATAAATTATTGGTGCTGTTATAGCACCAAGACGACTAAATACAATAAAAACTGCATTAGCAGTACTTCGAATTGAAGTTGGAAAAAGTTCTGGTACAAATATCCATGCTATTGCAGTTGTACTAGATATTGTATATTTTCCAAGTTGAGCTAAGCCAAGACTTGCAATTGAATTATACTTTACAAAAAATGGAATAAGAATCATACAAATAATTGTAAGACTCATCATTAGAATAAATGAACCTTTGCGACCAAGTCTACTAGAAATAAGTAAAGAACTTGTTATATAACTAATTGTTTCAACAATAGCACCCAATAATATTCCTAAATATGGTGAAGTATCCATCATAGCTAAACCATAACTTATCTTAAAATAAATCATAAGTGTTGTAAAACCTATAGTAGCTGTTAATATTAATTTAACTATAGTTGTTCGATGAATAAGTAATTGATAAGAATTTTGAGAAAATGCTGATTCACTTGTCTGTGATGATCTTATCGGTTGATTACGTAAGAATTCTTGATAATATGAATACCAATCAGTTTCTTTTCGTCCATTTTGAGTTGCTATTCGTCTTAGAATATTTTCAAGTGAAACATATTGTCCTTTGGCATAAATATATAATGGTGATTCTGGCATAAAATAAAGATAAGGTATTCCTAAACCAATAAAAGCTGTATTAGCCCATTTTAATTTTTGCCAATCAAATGTGATAAACGCAAATAGAGTAACAATGATTTGACCAATTGTCCATGAAACAAATATTAAATTTCCAGCTAAACCTGTATATGTAGCTGATGTTAATTCAAGTGCTAAAATAATTATCAAACTATAAGTAGAAAACACAAGACCAGATGCAAATTGATTGAGTAATAAAACAATAAATCTAACCGAAAAAAAAATTCAATATTTTTTTTGTTTTTTTATTGAAATAATTTTAAATTAAATTACTTAGTTTTTATTGTCATTGGTATCCATTGCATTATAATTTGAGTTATGAGACAAGTAAAAAATAATACCATAGTGACAATAACAATCATTTTCTTTCGACCATGTCTATCAGCTAATGATCCAATAATAAGTAATGAAAAACCACCACATTGTATAGCAGTTGCTATCCAACTTCGTTTTGATTCATTTTGACAAACAAAATCAGCTTCTTCTGTAAATGTATATCCAAAAACTGATCGATCATATACCCAACCATTTGGACAATTCACAAGTGTATCATTCATATTACTTATCATATAACGTACACATTTTTTCCATTGTTTTCCATCATTAGTTTTTGGAATATAATTATTAATATATAATTCATGTGTTTGATTTATTGGACTATATTGTGTATCATCTGGCCATACATTTACTGGTAATCGACATCGATGATCAGGTTCAGCAGCACCAAAAACATAGTAAAAAGAAATAATTGAAGCACTCACTGCCATGATACTCAAGAAAAAATAATGTATTATTTGAAATCGACCAAAATCGCCACATTTTCGTAATACATTATCAAGAGAAATACCTTTTGTTGTTAAAGATGATAAACTTGTATTAATATCGATTGGTTCGACCTACGAATATATATTAAAATAGATTTTAGAAAAAAAAACAAACAAACAACAGATTTTGATTTTTTATTTACATGTAAAATATTTCTATTTGTATCAATATAAAGAGATTCGTCTTCACTTTCTTCTTGGTTCATTTATGTCTTTCTTCTTTTTATTATAAAAGTTGAAAATGTATTAAACATTTATGAATATTTATCACATGTTTTTTACGTCTATTAGTTTACCTGGAAATAATAAAAAACATAACCATATATATATATATATTATTACTTTTTTTTCTGTCAACGAGTCAAACATTTCAATTGCATATTATTTGTTGTCTTAATATGAAATATACGCAATAAATATATATTTTCTCTATTCTTTATTATTATGAATACACCTTTTCTTACATTTATTATTAATTTTCGAAAATATATCAGATCAAGTTCTTTTTCTAGTATTTGTCCCTTAACGAACAATTTCACATTGACCTAGTTTGCTTTTGTTTGTTGAAAATAGACCAATGAGAATGATGGTGTTACTCATATTTATAATCCGTAATATTTTGAATAAAAAAAGAAAAATTCTTAAATCTTTTATTTTATGACTAAAAGAAAATGTTACATAGACTATAATTAAAACTAGATAAAAAAAAATGAAAACAACAGCAACTAAATTTATGAATAATATGCTTACAACTGATTATTTTGAGAATTATTAATAGTGTCGTATGGGAACGACTTTTTTCGATTTCCGCTCTTGTAATGCTTTCAAAATTCCTATGACGATTCTAATTATATAGCATATCAACAACATTGATAAAAAAAAACGAAAACATTCAAGACAAAAAGATAATAGTAATAATAATATTATATCGCGAGATAATTTAAATGATATTCCTTTCGAAGGTGATAATGCACTGTGAGTAATTTTTATAGAGCACGTGGACATCATGCATTATTTGTCAAAAACGTCGTCTTTTTTCATAGAATGAAAAAAAAAACGAAATTCGTTAAAAAACATATGTTCGATGGACAATGGCTGGATGCAAACTCCTCACGCTAAACTTTTGCCCGAAAAATTTTTATTTTAAAAATTAACAAACGACACATCATTAGATATAGTTTTACATGCTGATTTCGAATATGTCATTATTGTTTTTTCTAAAGCATTTCTGTAAAAAATGAATGTGGAAAATCTTTAAGATCCAAGTTTTTGAAGAAAACTTATATCTCAGTCTAGAGCTTTAATTTCAGAATCTATATGATTCATTTCTTAAGTTTTTTTACTTTCTTTGAAAAAAGATATGTTTTTCTAAGATGACAGAAATGTGAATAATTAATTGTAATAATCAAACGATAATTTAATGAATAATGGATGAACTTGTCTAATTTTTGATATTAGATATTTGGTAGTTTTCTGTTAGTTAATCGGAGATGCAAAAATTGTTGGAAGAATGTCTAAATTTATTTCTCAACAACGTAACATCAGACTGATTTCAATCGTTTTTTTTTTCTCTTTCACACTTTTTATCAAACTAATATGCCAATGGAGAAAATATAATAGATAGAACGATAGGGATTGAAAAGCTTAATTCATGAATAAGTTTAACTCAAAGTTTGAGACAAGTAAAGTCGTGAAATTAATGACTGATAATATCGAAAAACCAGTTTGAAAAAACATTTTGAGTATTGCTCTTCGTATTTGACTTTCGTCATAATAAAACGAAAGAAAAAATTCTAACTATGTTGATCTGTTTCATTCTTTAGACTTGGCTCTTTCCAAGAGAAAAAACTTCAGATCAATCCGATATTCGACATTTTTTCAAAGACTTTTGCAATACTTATTATATATATAAAAACCAAACAAAACGATTTTTGAGAATGCTTATAGCTAATGTCGTTCACGTAGGACACTACAGGGTAGACCATAAATAATACTACGATAAAAAAAAGAATGAAATATCATCGCATTGATTCAACCAAATGGACTGATGTTTTGGTTTGTGGTAGAAGTTTATTCAGTCTTTTTTCATACGAATAAGGTAAGCAAATACTACTATTAAGTATTGTTGATATCACGAAAGCAATTTCACCTGTTATCAAGTAAAAAAAAATAATTTGATAGCATTTCATAGATAATTTTCAGTTATCGTCTGAGAGAATGAAAAGAAGAAATTAAAACAAACTTTATGAATAATATAATATTGATGCATATAGAGCAAACTTTCAGAGCAACTATCGGTGCCAAAATATAACGAATCTCGATATTTTTTAATTGTCTTGAGAATGAAAGCAGCTAGAAATCTGCAGTTTTTCCCATTCGAAAAAGAAATGTGGGGGAAGTAAAATTCTGCTAAACCACATTCACTATGCATTGATCTAGCTGATTAGCTTTTGCTGTAGGTTTGGACCAGGAGTTTTTGAAAAAAATTCCTGAACTAACTATAATTTTCAATTTACTTACTTTATAGCAAAGATATTTCTTTGTCGATCTACACAAGACCGATCCTCGTAGCTCATTTCATTCAGGAGTAATAAGAGTTTTACTGGAAGCCTTAAAATTGGCTAATTGATCACGGGCCACTCTGAACGGTATTGGTTCTTGAGTAGTCAACTATGCTGAGTTGAATTGTGGTATTTGTTCTTAGTATCAATGTGGGTGTAGGTGTGGGGTGTAAGCGAACTGAAGTGTTATACATGGACACACATCCACCGACACCTACACCCATCCACCCACCCACACCCACCTTTTCATTTTCAAATAATTTTGGTTTAATTGTATTAAATTTTAATAAAGAAAATCCACCAATGCGTAAATATTTTACATTATATGCCATAAACATTTGTTTATTATTATCTTCTCTTATACAAACATTTATTTGATTTAATTTAATAAATACATTATTAACCTATATGAGAAATAAAAAATTTTTCTTTTCATTTTCATCGAAAAGCATAGCCATTCTAATGTTCTCGTTCCATTATAATTTTTTTCTGTTAAACTAATACTATCGTTCTTTAGAAATCATTATTAAATACAGTTGCATCAAGATTAGCATCTAATTCATCAGTGAGATCTCATTATGATGAAGTTTCATGACTATTATCATTTATATTCATTAATGATGATATGAATGAATCTCCTGAACGTCTTGCAATTATTTTTAATCTATGTTGAATATTTCCTTCAAATCTCGATCGTTTTTCTACTGATAAATCAAGATTTTCGTTTGTAATTGATTTTTCTATTTTAGTTTTACTAACAAGAATAGATACTAGTGTTGGTAATATATCAATAACGACATTTGTATCGGATGTATTATGTGCACTAGATTCAATATCAACTTCAGATAAACTTGATAGAATAGGTGTAGGAAGATTAATAATAGCATCCTCAAGACTATCCAAGACAACAAGTGTAAATGTTATTAGATCAGTTAAACAGATTCTTATTTTTATTTCATTAGGTGAATTATTTAATAAGAGATTTTATTTAATTAAATCAGTTTGATTTTTGTTTCATTCAAGTACATCAAAAAAGAAGTCTAATTCATCGGCCAAATGCACAATGTCTATTGTTTTTGAGAAATTTCTAACATCGACGGAGTTTCAAGAACACAAAGAGTAATTAACCAAGAATCTAATGTAAAGATAAGAAGAAAATCTTCTCTGAAATTGGATGATATTAATAATGTATTACGTTTTCAATTTTATCAAGTATAATGGAATCTGATGCATATCGATGATGGTGTAAAATCCAAATAGATATTTTTAAGATTTCAATGCTAAATATTATATTTCACAGACTATATAAAAAGAAACAAACTCGTGTCGATTCTACGAAAAATATATTTTTCAAAAAAAAGTTTTCCTACTTATATCGATTAACTTTCGAAGTAAAACGTTCAAAATTGAAATTGACCTTGTTTAAATTGTTGATTGATATCTACATTAATTGGATTTATTTGTTCATTTATTGTTGATATTACTTGACTATTTGTTGTATCAAATTCAAATAGTGCAAATTCTCTTTGATGTGAAAGATATTCATCTTCATCAACACCAAAATATACTTCCATAATATGAAAAGTTTTTTAATAAATTTCAATATTTTCATGACTTACTGAACATTCAATTTTATCTAAATCAAAACATTCTTCAATCATAATTGCATATGGATTGTAACTATTCGTTCGTTTAACTTCTCTGCTATACCTAATTTAAAAATATTTTCTAAACCATTAAAAGCTACTTGAATCATTTTTCTATCTACAATACTTAATAATCCGTATAATGGTGAAATTGGTCCTTGATCAATAATATATATATATATATATATATGTATATAAATACTCAAATAAAAGATTCTTTTACTTTATTTGTTGTGATGTACTACCTGATGTTACATTTGTTACAACCCAAGCAGTATCTTTTCGTGTTTTATAATCACCATGTTTAACGATATTAATTAATGATGGAAATATATTTGCATCAATAACAGCCTAAAATTTACAAAATTTCTATTTATTAACAAAAAATAAAAAAATTTTTTTTTACTCGAATTTGACTTTGAATATCAGCTGTTATATTTGATAAAGTCCAATAAGCCTCGTTTTTAATTGATTCTTTTGAATTTTAAAGTACAGTTAATAAATGCGGAAGTATACTACTATCAAGAACAAGCGATATTGTTATTATAAAAATCCTTCGTTCCTTTTTAAATAAATTGATTACCACTATTTATCGATTACCACCTGTGACAATATTTTTCACAGCATATAATGCTGATGATTGAAAATTTAAAACTGAATGTTTAATAACTACAAAAACAAAGAAATATTTTATTTTAAATTTTATTTTATTGATTTACTCTAATAATTCAACAAATCTTGTTGTTACACGAGCTTGGATAACAGCTTGAAGTTGTTCATTCGATCCATCAGATCAATATGAAATAGACCAATATGTATCAGCTAATACATCCAAGTCAAGATTATAAAGTAAACGACTAAGTACGGATAATATTAGAGTAACCTAAATAAAAATTTGTTTATCTATTTACAAATATTTCTTTTTTTTTCACTTTATTAAAATTAACAGCTGGATTTTTGTCACAACATAAACTTGTTAAGCGCCATCCAGCATTTCGTATTGTTGTTAAATGTGCATTACATGAAAAGATACCAAATAAATAACAAAGATTAACCTTTTATTATTTATTTCAACAAAAAAAGATAGTTTACTGTAATAATATTCTAAGTATACTTATATCAAAAACATAATCAGAACATACCGGACTATTGCTAAGAATATTTTCAAATGCTCACATAGCCTAAAATGAGTTTTAATTAATTATAAATCAATGACATTTTTAATTTATTTACTTGTTCCTGAAAATCTTCATTCACATTACTTAATAATTTGACAAAAACTAGTGCATTACTAACATCATCAATAACATGTGTTGTTTGACTTGAATTGCCTGATGCTGATATAATATTTGTAACCAATACAACTCCAAACTAAATCCTAAAAAAGAAGAATTCTTTTGATTATTATTATTTCTTTTTAAATCTTACTTAAATTTGAAATTGCTGAAATTTTAATAATTCAACAAAACATGGAACAATTTTAGCTGTGAGAACCTCACCAATAGGTGAATTTGATTGTATAAGTCAGTGGCGTAGCCAGCAGGGGGCCAGGGGGGGCTGAGCCCCCCCCCTACGGACCTTTGAGCCCCTTCTGGAGAAATTTTAGAAAGACATATTCTTTTTATACCAAAATAGATTAGTGTTTGCAATTTTACTTTTTAACATATATATTTAATTTTGTGCAACTCATATGTCTTTGAATAAAAGAAAATACAGTAAATGCAAATACAAGTTTTAATGAGGTTTATTAGGTTATGAGTAGTTTATTTCAGCTTTGCAGGAGGCTGCAGTGATTGGTTTTTATCAGAGTAAAGCGATGTCTGTTGTTGTGAAATCAGAATGAAAGTTCATACGCCTTAGGTAGGTTGTACTGATCATTTTTAAAAAAATTTAGCTTTTTCTTAATTTATTAAATATTTTATATAAATTATTATTTACAATTAAATAAAAATTTAACATAGTAATGGAGAGTAAAATATATAAATGTAAATATAAATATATAACAATATATATTATAACCGACGTTTCGAACGTAATATGTTTTTTTTTAGAGTTAAAAAATTTTGTTCTTGAATGAGAATAAATATGCGGTTGAACCTTCTTCTTTTTATTCTTCTTCTTTGCTCTTTTCTTGCCTATTTGAATTTTTATACTGGAATGGACGAAGAAATTTAATTTTTACAAGTTAGTTCTCTTCGTCCATTCCAGTATATACGTTTAAATAAGCAAGAAAAAAGCAAAAAAGAAGAAGGTTCAACCGCATATTTATTCCCATTCAAGAGCAAAATTTTTGTGTACTCAAAAAGTAAGTACACTCTAGAATCGGTCAGTGTGTCCGGCCGAGCGACCGGCCGTTTACGCGATAACTTTTGAAAGCAGAGTTCAATCGTGATGAAGTTTTCTACACAGTTTTGTCCCAACAATATCTCGGTTGAGTTCGAAGATGAGAATGAGTGTCCGAGCCATTCGTGAGTTATTGTAAAAATAATTATTTTCCCCTATGCTTTCCTATGTGAGGATCAACCAGTCCTTGCTTTCGTAAAAGGCTTTCCCGATCATGGTCACATAAAACCCCAATTATTATATACCATTCAACAGAGAATTTCACGAGCTACAAAATGGTATATAAAACATCAAGAAACAAGGAAGCTAACTCACCTATTGCAAAGATAAATAAACGGAAATCGGTTCTGTTCTTGTCCACGCTCTATGTGATCCACAATTAGAGCTCTATCCTCTGATCGCAAAGGCGATACTCCAGAGTTTTTCGGGATGGAGAACTCGAATTTGTACTCCACTTGCCTCGAAGCTCCATTGATTGAGCACTGACCAATAGAAATCAAGTTATAGGGAAAACGACTTTCTTAGAGTAAATCAAGGCGAAGGCCCCGAACACCGACTAATTCAAAGTGAATTAAAACTGAATTAACGAATAAATCGTCTCAAAAAGACGATTTAAATCGAAATAGACCAATCACGTTGCTTAATTCGTTTTATTTTTGTCTGTATGTCCGGGACCAAATAGTTCAAATGTGAGCTGTATTCACCCCCAAATGCTATTGGTTGAGCAGTAGCCAATTGAATTCAAGTGTCAATAGAAAAG
>CAJNOL010003400.1:0-23152 GCA_905250125.1 Rotaria sordida
ACCAAATTGATGTTGCTTGAAATGAATCATTTAGAAACATTTTCACAGAACAATTTTTGCAGATTGACTACTTTCTTTTTTGCTCAATTCTCTTTGCTCTAAATATTCTATTAAATATTGAGTTTATCTTTCATATATAATGCCTCTTTTCTATCGAAGTAGATATGAAACGAATCAATCTTAGTGAGAATGCCGAGAGATAATGATCGAATTAAAATGGAGAAAAACAAAAAAATAATAACTCATTTTCATTGTTGAATTGTTGTTAACATTAAATATTATCTCTCTGTTGTTCTTTTCTCTTGATTCTCTACATTATCAAACAATGTCTAAAATGTCCATCTCGCTTTTATATTTGTCTTAAAAGAACAGGTAATTAGAAAAATAAAAGAATTACAGAGCTATGTATTGATGTATTATTCGAAATAATCTGTATAAGAAATAGTGACGATTATGCTTTAATAGCGTTCAATTTTCAGTAACTAGTTGATTGAATATAACGAGGTAATGTATTTCTATAGCAAATTATATTTGTTATCAAACTGTCAGTATGATCATACACTGTTGATTCATTTTTGTTCGGATACTTGACCTCCGAACTTAGCATCTAAAATGAAGATGAAAAAAAGCAATATGGACATAGTAAATACATGTGATTGTAGTCTTGATACTAACTCTTGAGAAGCATTGGCACTTGAGCTTGTGATTGAATAATATAATCTTTCAATTGAGGTAGTTCACGAATTCGTTGAAGAAATGCTTTGACATTGATATATTTCTCCAGTAATACATGGCTACCCTTGAATGAACATGAACAATCGATACAATAAAATAATTGAAAATCAGCCACAGTTGGTCGGTCATCAACAGCAAATTGACTCTTATTCTTGCTGAAATAACGATCAAATTGTTGTAGATTTTCTGTCAAAGTCGTTTCAATAAAATTCTTCTGTTCATTCGGTGAATTTCCATTTGGACCATAGCAAAGCGTGATAAATTTTAAACGAAGATCATAAGCTTGTTCACACAACATGATAATTAGAGCTTCTTGTTTTGGATTATTACCCATGAGATTATATTTACGACCAAGATAGTATAAGATAGCAGTCGATTGTGTGAGTTTCAAGTCACCATCGATTAAATAGGGTAAATTTGGAAAATCTACGCAAACAACATCCTTTCATGATAGAAAATGAATTTGAAAACTCACCTAGACCAAGTTTATACTTTTCGTTGAGCCAGTCGTCACGATTGTAATCTGGAACATCACCCATCTGATACATTTTATCGATAAAAGGTGTCTTCGTATAATGAAGTAGTAATCGTGATGATTCAGCCCGACCACGAGCTGCCCAGTAGCCGAGCACGAGTTGATCTTTATCGGTAGTCGATTGTGTCATCTTGTTTTTCTATTCGTTCGTTGAAACAATCTGAAGTTAGCAGTAGAAAAAAAAAATACCTCCAATCCAAAGATATTTTTTATTCACATCTGGCCTCAATATTAAAAAATTTCTTGCCTCAGTTTGAACTTTACTTCAACTATGACATTGGAACATCAAGGGAAAAGTGAACTACAAATGACGGAAAACAAAGTATTAACCACTGTAAACAGTTTCCTAAGTATCTTCGTTTTGACCGATTCAGATATTGCCGTGCAGTATGAGGGTTACCAGCAGAGAAATAGAAGCGAGAATGATATGTCGCACATAGATATCATTTTTTATATACCAAGATAGTTCGAAGTACAATATTCTTATCTTTCGTTCGTTACATGACGAGGTAAACTACTACTTCTTTGCTCAAATTATATCTCATAAAATTGATTTTTTTTTCACGACAACTCTAGAAGAAGTTATTGAAAACAACAAAACATTCACTTGAAACAATTCTTATATTGTATTTTTTATTTATTTATTTATTATCAATAAATACATTTAAATACTTTTGTTATTTAGAATTAGAAAAAGAAGAACAGATAAAAACGATAAAATTCAGTGAGAAGTTAAAGATATTATCTAGAAAATGAAAGATAGATAAATTTGTATGTTAATAATTGGAAAACTAATAAGTCTGCATCAGAATTAGCCACGACAATATCAACTAAACTGTCATCATTCACATCTCCAATAGTTACTGATTGCGACTGAGCATTGTAATCAAAAGAATAGGATTGTTGTTTAAGAAAACTTCCATCATTAGATCCAAAAAACATAATGGCATCGTTGCTACCAAAATTCACTGCCACAATATTCAGATAAGTGTCTTTGTTTAAATTATTGACAATAGGTGAAGATGGAGCAAAATTGATACCCGTTGAATAAGTTGTTAGAAGAAGCATAGTTCCATCACTTTCACTCTTCTATTGAAATAATTTCTTTTCTTTTCAGCTAATAATACAATATGTATCACTGTTTCTTTTTACTCTGTCGAGATTTTTTCTATACAATCGATGCTGTGGGTGATTTTATGGTAACGAACGTTGCACAATATCCACAGTGCGTTCATAAAACAATTGCGCTTTCGAATAATCACTCATGTTGGAATATACCAAACCGATGTTGTCGTAGGACATAGCTAAATCAAGCATAGATGTCATAATACCAATACGCTGGGTAACGACAAGCTACAAATCAAGATATCCACAAGAGCAATCATCTCATTACACAATCTTTCACCATATAGTTTTATACTTGAAAATTTGAAATACATTTGGTGTAACGAGATTGATGCTCCAGTGGATGCTGCATTAGATATTTGTCGTTGGCAAAATTAAGCTTCCGTATAATGCGTTTTTAGTAAGGGTAAAACGAGGGAATATTTTTTTGTTGTTTATCAATAAATTCTAATTTTCATTTCCATTAATCACATATAGAACGTGTTTGTTCGTTTGGTAGTGGATAGAATCTTGATTTTCACTTATTCATAATGCAATGTGTATATCATATTTGCACTAGATTTCATTTTGTTCTACAATGCGGAAATGAACTTTAAAAAGAATGTTTTGAGTAATAATAAATTTCATAGCAGGAATACGGCTTTATAAACAAAATGAATAAATATTAATGTTCGACATTTTCGGGGATTGGCGTATCTACAACTAAAAAGTTAATTGACGTTTAATGGAAAAATTTAATTCAAAATTAGACAGGAGCCATCGTATGTCATATACCATCATCTAGATTTTTTAAAGAACAAAGTTTAATTGACATTCCAGTAATATTTATAATCATTTATTGTATTATAATCATTTATTATGTTCTAATATAGTAGGTACAACACATACCTATTGTCATGTGCTGTTACCTTTAATAATCACTCATTCAAACCTCCTTGCTTATCAAACTTTCGAGTTAGTTGTTTCAAAGAATATTGTATCTATACGGGTCTTAAATTTTTAATACTTAATGTTTTATCTGCAAATGCTGAGTGGAAATTTAATGATACCAGACAGCTTGAGGGTGAGGGCAGCAAAGTTCGATCGCATCTGAGAATGTGAGGGTAAGGGCAGACATTGTTTGATAATAATGGATAGTATGAGGGTGAGGGTAGACATGGTTTCATGATAATGGACATCATGAGGGTGAGGACAGACATGGGTTGATGATAATGTACAGCATGAGGGTGATGGCAGTAAGGCTCTGATCATATTCGAGAAAATGAGCATGATGAAAGAAATGAATTGATCACATGTAAGGATCGCACAGTCACATTAGCTCACTTTCGAACACATTTAACAGTATTACCATCATGCCAAGTAATTTTTCATAACTTCTCCGAGTACGGAGACGAAAGGAGTAAGGTTCAGATCACACTTCAAAAGGTCATGATAATTATCAATTTGACCGCGCTCCTGTGAAACTGAGCATCGTTTCTGTTCCACCTATTAACATAAACCACTACAAGTTTAATACAATCATTTTGACGCTGTTGGGTTTGTTCTACAAACTCAAACATCAGCTAGATTAGTGCTTGCCCGAAAACGTTACAAGATATGCTAATCTATCGTCATCCAAAATCAAAATATAAACCACATTGCAAAACACCTTCGAATAAAACTTTTTTAAACTCTTCGTTTCGAACAACAGGTGGCGAAATAACAATTACAATTCATACATGCCACCCTTTTACACTTTTCGTCCAGTTTCAACGAAACTAATCTCCTTCATTCTAAGCACTACTCCAACATTGTGCAACCGTTAATATTATCACCCCGACCACATTCCAACATTCTCATCTCTCACGTAACACCAAACCTGTCAAGTATCCATTAGTGCATTGAAGTTGATTTGATGTTAGTAGTGGTATGAATCTCGATACTCTACTTTAGGATATTATGACATCCCTCGGGTATGGGTGTCAGAATATCTGTTGCCTTGGGTTCTGCTGCCAGAAAACAGGATCCACTTGACAGATTGTTTCTGCACATTTTCAAATATGATCTACATATAGAAAAAATACTCCAGAACATTTCTTGATCACATTGCACCGTATTATTGGGTTGGCACGAAATTTTTTGCGTTTTTTTAAAAAGTTTCCTAGAACAGTCGAGAAAGTTCTAGAAGTTTCCATACCAAGAGTATATAAAGGGGGTACGAATATCTTTCGAAGAACAACAAAACTATGAATATGGATGTTGATCTTGAATTAGAAATAAAGATATCTCGTAGAGAGCTCCGACTGCTTCTGCTTCATGAATTCCGTTTGGGTCGCAAAGCAACGTAAGCGACAAGCAACATATGCAGCACGATGGGCAAGGATGTACTCTCCATCCGTACAGCGCAACATTGGTTCAATTGGTTCAAGAACGGGAACTTCGAACTCGACGATTTACCTCATTCCGGAAGACCACTAGATGTGGATATGGATGTCTTAAAGCAGCTTGTCGAAGAAGATCCAAGATTGACTAAACGGTGTTTAGCAGAGCGACTTGAGTGCTCTCATACTACAGTGGAAAGACATCTGGGCGAATTAGGAAAAGCGTGGAAATATGGAGTTTGGATACCACATGAATTGTCACCACATCAGCTCCAACACAGGGCGGATGCTTGTATGGAATTAATGACATCTCATCGCAACTACCAATGGCTCCACAATCTTATTACTGGCGATGGAAAGTGGATGATGTTTGCTAACCACGCACGCAAGCGACAGTGGCTGGGAGCTGGACAAAGAGGTGTACCAATGCCCAAAAGTGACCTTCACCCAAAGGAGATTATGTTGAGCGTTTGGTTGGGAGTACAAGGGATTATTCATTTGGAGCTTCTTCCAACTGGCTGCATCATAATTGCTGATCTCTATTGTCAACAATTGGACCGAGTTGCAGCAAAGCTCAAGGGGAAGCAGGATAGAATTTATTTTTTGCATGACGACACCAGATCTCACATTGCAAAGTCAACGCGTGAAAAATTATTGGAGCTCGGATGGGTTACGGTTCTACATCCACCTTATTCTCCAGACTTGGCTCCTACGGATTACCACTTGTACCGTTCTGTCTAACTATTTACGCGAGAAAAAATTCGACGACGAGAACGATCTCAAAATAGACCTCGTCAACTTCTTCAGCCAAAACTCTCAGGACGTCTACGGACGCGGGATCTTTTCTCTACCAGAGGGTGTGGGGTGGGTGTAGGTGGTGAGTGTGTGGGTGTGCATGTGGGTTCATTCTATTCATGCTGACACCCACACCCACCTACATCGACACACACCCACGCCCTACACCCAGCTTCCCATGCCCTCGCACCCACACTCACACCATTGTTCATCATTAGTCATGATTTTTTATTGGACTTAATATTTTTAACAACGATTGTAAATGAAAGTTTTAATCTTATTTTAGAATATATTCTTCATAAAACATTCAGTGGAATTAAAATAAGAATGTGTGTTTATTGTTTTCAAGAAAAAAAAGTTTGAAAAAGTAATCAGCTCTGGAAGAAGACGACGACGACCGAGTTGCTTATTAAAAGAAAATAAAACATTGCTTTGTTCTTTAGCAAAAAAAATCGTACGTTTCGACGCAACTATATTATTGTTTGTCTATCCTTGAACAGCTTCCGCCTGTCGAACAGAACAGAAAAGAAAAAAAGAGCATTTTCGTAACTGTTTCGATCTATTGATGTGAGCATTGTATTTACATTTGTCTTCAGAGTAACAAAGAAAAGTAATACGTAGTTGCTATACTCCCCAAAGTTCTCTCAATTCAAAGACGTACAGTACAATATAAAGATATCTAACACTAATTTCATCCTAAAATTCTCTTTTTACAGACTACACAAAATTATTCTATGAAATGTTCAATCAATTATGAATAGAAGATATCCAAGAAGACTACATCCGGTACTGATTAAAAACAAAATCACTTGAAAACAAGATTGAATTGAATTTGTTTTAGTTAAATAAAAACTTGGCTGGTGAAGATGCTTTCAATGAATTAAATCTTTATTATCGTGTTTGTTGCAAATTTGTTCAGAAAAAGTATCTTTTTATGATGAATAATTCAACTGATTTCTTAATACTATTTTGTTTTTGGATAGGAATGCAGCAGAAGGTATTTGTGGATGTAATCGACCGCGCGAACCTTATCACACAGAGAGACGGTTCGAATCGAAAGATACAGAATGGGAGATGAATCTTCATACTGAAATAAAGTCGAATCCATCCCATGGTTATCTTCCAAATGGTGCTGTAGTAAGATAGAAAATTCGACTATTCTTTTTATTTTTGAATTAATAATTTATACTAGTATACACAACTTGCTTTGGATACACCTGAAGGAAAAGTAGAAAAGCTTCTTTTTGAAATTTGGAAAATTCCCAAACCTCGATTAATTATGTCTATTACTGGAGGTCAAAAATATTTTAAATTAAATGATCGACTTGAAACAAATTTTATGAATGGTATTATTCATGTTGCTCTTAAATCAGGTAAATTTTTGAAATTAAATTTTGAGTAAATTTTGTTTTAATTTATTTTAAATAGATGCATGGTTAATAACAAATGGATATAATATTGGTATTGTTCAACTTGTTGGACAGGCAATCAATAAAATTAAATCAACACATCCAAAAAAACAGATTACAGCTATTGGAATTTGCAAATGGGGAAGTGTAAAGGACGCTAAAGAATTAATAAAATCTCAAAGTAGAAAAAAAAAGGTTTGATTTATATTTTAATAAAGATTGATGCAATATGTTTTGATTTTTTATGACAAAAAAAAAAGAACGAAAAATCTAATACTAATGATAATGATGAAAAAGTAAACGAACGTGAACATGGTGAACGTGATCTTGAAATGAATCATAGTCATTATCTTATGTTGGATGATGGAACACTTCGAAATTATGACATAAAAGATTACCGAACACGATTATGTGTTCATATTGCAAAATTACATCATGAATTTCATATTCCTAGTAAGTATAGTGATTATATTTGATTATTTCAGTTTTACGAAAGAAACATTTCAAGAGAAAGATTAGATCATATAATAAAAACAATGGTAAAATAGATAAGCTTTCAAGAAGAACCTAATTAAAGTCATTTTTGAAATTAATTCTAAACAAAAAAAGAACTGAATGAACAACATATCTATATTCTTAAGAAGACAAAAACTAAATCGCAAAGACTATTATTTAATAAATATGAGGTATAATTTCAAAGAATGAATATTTCAATTTGCTTATATTCATTCCACAAAATAGAAGTGAGCACCACCATGGTCTGCCGGATGGTTGCCAATAAGACTTTCGTCATCGAATCTTCCTACATTCGCTAATAACTACGGAAATCCATATGTCTTGAAATCTGCCCAGGTCGATGATTACGACGAGGGTAAACGGCCGTAAACGAACCGTATTTCACCTGTCTGGTAGCGACCGAAATACGGTCATCTTTAGATGGATACAATCGGATACGGCAACGTTTATCTTTGCCCACTTCTTTTATTTCGCCATTAACACCCAACAAGAAATGAAAAACCATAATGCATGTAAACAAATGCCTTTAAAGGCCTTTTTATCATAAAAAACGTATTTTTGTCATAGGAAATAACCGAATACACACGAATTTATTTTTAAACACACCTTATAATACCTTACTCTATCGAAGACGATTCTATCGATGAAAAAACCATATTATTTACGAAGTTTCAAAAAAACGCGTTGAAACGTCTTCAGAGCCTTTTTTTTCACAAAAACTCACATGTCTCTGTTGAAATGAGAAACCATGCGTTTAGATGAACAAATCACGGTATTTACACAGTTTTCAATAAAAGCATTTAATAAGGAGTTATTAGTACCAGGTGACAAGTTTTTCACCTTTACGAGTGTGATTTGACAGGTATAGGCATTTATGCCCCGAGATAGAAACTTATTGCTAGCCGTAACTACCTAAACAATACTTGCATCCGCTTGTGGATGGTGAATGATATTTAGAGTATTTAAAAAACCACTTATTTTAATCTACGTCCGGATTGAGATGAACTGAATCATGCGGTGACAAGTATATATGTAGGGTGAGGTTTATTCGGCTATGAATAGGCAGTTTGATTGTGGATAGTCCGTCTACCTTGTTGCACGCGTCACCTAATTACGCTACAAAGAATTTTTAGCTATACAAAAGTCATGTCATGTAAAATCATTCCTTATCCTAACCTATAAAGCATATGTTACTAGGCCTAAGAGACTCTCCTCCAGTTTCTGTACATTTAAAAAGGCTATCATAGTAAACTCAAAGGCTATCCTGGATGTGGGTGCGTGGAAAGGGAATTCACACCCACATCCTCCGTTTCTCTATCTTTTTTGTTAGCTTTACTTTTTCGTTATTCTTTTTCCATTGGCATTTGTAGGATTCCTCATTAGAGATCATCCTATTAAAAATTCGTTGATTTTTACAGAACAGAAACTACATAGTTTGGTTCAACTGTAATACAACTAGATGATTAGTTGAGAAACAAGATAGGATGTGAAAGCTAGCTAGTCGTCAGTGGCACCTCGGAGAGACACCGACGAATGATTTGCCGTTAGTTTCTATGGTTGATATGAGCCTTTCTCTCGCAAAGTTTTCTAACGAACGTGGAATAGTTTTCAGAGGGAATTCTAGCAAATAGATAGAATCTAGAATCGACAACTCGCGAGTGACAGTTGAGAGGGTACGGACAAGCGACTCGCCGTTCATTTACGAGGTTAACATGACACCTTCTTACGTAAAGCTTTCAACCAGATATATTAAAACTGTAAAAGATGGAAGATTTATTCAGATCGAGCTGGTTGTAGCATCACACATATCAATGATTTGTCTGATAATGATTCTCAAAACGAAGAGAATTGTTTCAGTCAAGATTCAAGCGAATCGTAGTGACAAACGTTACTTGTTATTTATAATTAATATTGGTGATGTAATGATGTCTTTATCTTATACTCATTTTCAGAAAAAAAAGAGCAGATTATAACACTTTAAAGAAAGAAATTCATTTGAGGTGCACTGTAATTAAGATGACGAAAATATAGTAGAGTCATCATTTATTATCTCTATAACACGAACGTTGATAATATATGTGCAATGGAATGACTCATTTGTTCCCACTATGTTTCGAAGAATGGCCTAATACAAAACCGAAAAAAGAAAGCGAAGGAAAAGAAAAAGAACAACTGACGTGCATACATACGTTTGATGGATCTTCTCGATCACAAATATGAGAAGCAGTAATGAGTGGAATCCCTTGCAATACGATCAACGGCTATCTATGAATAGCGTCTCATTATTAGAGCCTGTCAAGTTTGGATACAAAGATTCATGAAGTCCACTAGCTTTATATGTTATAGTAATACATGAATTACTTCTTTGTTATATTCCTGGAGGATTAAATAGAAGAATGATAAGGAAATGTATTTCAAAATAGGTAGAATAAAACAATCTCTCTCTCTCTCTGACTAACAACAACAGTTACATCGTGTTTAGTATTTTAATTCTGCAGAAATTGCGTTAATAACTTTCTTTTTAAATAATATTTAGCTCCTGTTGTTACTATTGTGGTAGAAGGTGGTAGAGAAGCTATAAAAAATATATACGACGATTTGAAGGCTACTATTCCTGTTGTTATTATTAATGTAAGTAAATCAAATACGATGAATACAGTATGATAATGTATAAGAAAAATAGGGTAGTGGTCGTGTTGCTGATTTCTTCCAAAAATGGTTATTATATACGAAAGAATTTGATGATACTAGTAAGTATCCTGATATTGCGTATGAAATTGATGTAACACCAGTTGAAAATTTTCAACCTTCAACTCAATATGATGCGCGTAGTTTAAAATTAAGGTAAAAGTAATTTTAAAATTCAATTTTCTCTGAAGCTTTTTTTAAAATTCTTTTCCAGTAATCATACACATTTTGAAGTTCACCTTGATGGATCTAAAAACACGTAAATAATTAAATGAAATTGTTTCTTGTATGTATATATATATAATTCTATATTTATTTATTTATTTTAAAGATTTAAAGCAATATTTAGTAAATATCTCGACCAACTTAAATCAGACCTTGATCTAATATTAACACATGATGATGATTCGAAAGAGAAAAATAGAAACCCTTCATTATCAACTAATGTAAATAATAAACGAGAAGCTAAGTTAGCTGCTGCACTCAGTCAAGTTATCTATTGTCTTCAACCAAGTGTTCGTTCTGGTATAAATGTATTTAATTTAAATTCAGATGATGATCTATCAGACATAATTTGTCGAAGTATTTGTAAATGTATGTTGAGTATTTTCTTTTTCGTTTTTTTTTTATTAACTTATAAATAAATTTATTTAGCACGTCAAAAATATTTTATACGTAAAGAAAATGATACAAGAGATAGCAATCAACAAAAATCTAAAACATCAAATAATCAACAAGATCAAAAACGTCAATCAAGTGTACTTCAAAAATTTAATAAAAATGATCGAAATGCACAAAGATCACAGTTATTACAATTAGCAATGGATTGGAACTGTATTGATGCTGCAAAAGAATTAATCTTAGAAAATTCATTAAATAATATTCTGGTATGAACGGTTTGTATTTCGAGGATCTAATTTTTTTTTTGACGAATATTTCCATTAAATCATGTGATATTTCATCATGACTCTCATACACTTTAAGGCTGAAAAATTTCTTGTGTGAAGGATAAATAAATGAAAGTGTTGCATTCGTTTAAAAACAACACTATCATATTTCATATATCCAGCTGAACAGCTGACCAATAGACTTTGCAGAATAGTTAAAATTACCTATGAGAAATATTTTCAGCTCACTCCAAATTTAATGAGGAATCACAAGTGCGCAAGATCAAGAGAGATAAAGGTGATTTCAGACGTCGAATCATTTAGAATTTTATAAAGCTGACCGTATGAGTATGCTAAAGTCGCCAAGATCGGCGAGATGAAGGAGAAGCAGAAGTAAGCTCTCAACGTCTTCCCACGTTGGGCACCCGTTTATTTTGTATTGTCTAAGTGATGATAGTATGCGTAAAATTTTGAGTTGCTGAAAAAAATAATAATAAAATTCTAGTTTATTGGTCGGCTCCGAATGATACTCAAACATGATTGGTCAATTTTTTGTATCGAAAACCAAAAGCAATAAGTCCTATTCGTATTTCGTACTCAAAGAAATATAGAAGGCCATACAAAATCAATCGAATCATGAAGATGGAAAAAATTGAAAAATAAATCGGATCGCAGAAGTTTTTCATCAATGATAGACAAAGTAGAAATCAAAAATATAAGACCTCTGTATTTTTGGCTTTTCTCTACGTTATCAAACATTTAACTAAAGTCAAAATATTGGCATGAAAATCCAATTAAGTTCTCAATCAAATACATTTCAAACCAAAATTTCATATGTACAATGATCTTCCGCGAAAAAGCTATAGATATCAGAAATAGTCGAATATTGTAATTTTTTTGCAATAGTTATAATGTTTTTGAACGAAAGTTTTAGGAAATGTAGTAACCTTTTATTTTATTCAACATTTTGTATTCTTCAAAATGATATTCTTCAAAAATAAATATTCTGATATTGGAAAATCAGTCTGTTCAGTGTTTTTATCCCAGAGAGATGTCTGAAGGAGAGACGCTCCTGGGAAGAAAAAAAAGTTGCATAAAACACTGAGTATGTTTGATTTTTCATACGTCTTCATCGCATAGTATATCTATAGAATTTTAGTATGAGTGACATTTGATCAAGAACTAAATTGGGTATTCAAACGGATATTCAAATTTGAGTTAACGATGTAGTAGAAAATCACAAGTAAGTACCCAGGCGAGCAAAGGACGGGTAAAAAGACTAGTCATTTTTCTAGTCGTGACTATGCGTCATGTCTAGTCTTTTTCTCAAAAAGTCCTACTACATGACTAGTCCAAAATGGTTTGGAATCTTTAACCCCGTCTGGACATCCCGTCCGAAAATAGATTTTAAATAAAAAAAAAGCAGAGCGTCTGTGACGCGACATCTATTAGGTTTCAATCTTATGTAGCGGTCTAGTTCGGACTAGTCTAAACGATAGAAATATGTGCAGAAAGTTAGATTCGTACATGCATACCTTGTGTTACTTACTCGTCGTCTACCCGATTTAGCCATATGATCTAGTGATCAACTTTTACATGTCAATACACATCTGAAGACACTAATTACTACAGTTTGACTCAGCGTTTTCTCAAGTTTTAATATTTATAGAAACTAGTAATAAAATCGAAAATTAGTTACATAAAGCTAAGCAAAATTAATTCAGAATTTTTTTAATTTCCTTCAACAGAATTTTTTTTTGATTATCGACATTTGGAAAACGTTATTTTCTATTAGAAAAAAAACAATTCAAATTTAAATCAAAATCAAAATAATAATATATATTTCAAAAAAAAATCTTGCTTTTCATCTCATGGTTTATGTTTATCTTAATTTAAAATATTTCCTATTTAAATTTGAAAATGAACTATGATTCCACCGTTTAAATCCATTTTTAAATTCAAATCATTAGGTTTTATATTGAAATAAAATAATATTCTCATATCAATGCATTAAAATTAATTTTTCGAATAAAATTATTCTTGATTGTTATTACAATTTAAAAATTTAAAAGGACATAAATAGCCAACTCTCATTAGATACATCGTTCTAGTCCCAATGCAAACTAGTCAAAACGAATTGTCCGAATGATTAAGTCCAAGCAATAAAGACTGTTTGGAAGGATAGACTAGCCTGGACCAGAATTGGCATTACTTTCTCGAAAACGACTAGTCATGACCAATATAGATGACTCTTCATACTAGTCCGCGTTACTCATTGAAAACAGTTCAGACTAGTCAGGTATCCAATATTGTCGGCTTGAATGTTCGAATCCGCCTATCGCCTCCGTTTCTTCTAGTTTTTGCCTTCAAGTTGACGCGTCTGGACAGTATGCACATACAAAACGGACTAGTCATGACAAGATTAGAGCATGTTTTGGACTAGTCTATTTTAGATGCAAGACGTTCCTCGTGAAGACGACTAGTCCTGACTTGCTGCAAATCATTTCAGACTAGTCCAAAGGGCAGTGCAGACATTTTAGACTAGTCCAGACGGGTACTACGGACACTTTAGACTAGTCCAGACGGGTACTACGGACACTTTAGACTAGTCATGTCGGGCGTCACCCCTTATTTTTTGCTCGCCTGGGTAGGTCTCATATTTTTCATTGTACTGTATTAGATAATTAATAACATTCAATGAGATCATGTTCTGATGTATTTAAGAATACTGTATCAAATAATTTGTTTTTTTATTTATTTATTTAGAAAAAAGAAGAAGCTTTTCTAAATGCTTTGAAAAATAATTTACCGACATTTGTTTATGAATTTCTTAAATTGGGTATAGATCCAAATGAAATATTCTTTTCAGACGATGACTTCTTTTATGGAACGGATCGATATAGAAAATTTATTAAAGATTTATATGACAAAGAAGCAGTGGTATGTTGTATCTTTAGATAGTAAGAAATAAAAAAAAATAAATCTTTGACTTTTATATAATTATAGAATAAAAATACAACACATTTAAGTTGGTTTATCGAATCAGATTCTAATTCTAGCGAAAAACTTATTACTACTACTGATCATCTTAATACTATTCTTACTACAATTATTGGTGATTATATGAATAAATTATATTTTGATAGTGATAAACAAGAGAAAAGATATCGATCATTATGGGATTTAAGTGAGAAAAATAATGAAGCAAATCATTACTATGATAATGATGTCAGATCTGAAGATAATCTTATCGATAGAGAAAATCAAGAAATAATTCAAGATTATATAATGCGAGATTTATTTTTATGGTCAATACTTATGAATCATATTGATATGGCAAAAGTTCTTTTATGTTATGTTAAATATCGTATATGTGCTGCATTGATTGCAACAAAAATTTTAAAAGAATATCATAATAAAGCAACACATGGTGAATTAAAAGCTAATTATATGAAAAATGCGAATTATTTTCAACAATATGCTATTAATTGTATAAGTCAATGTGAAAAAAATGATTCAGATCAAGGATGTCAAATTGTTTTACAACGAATAGAACTTTATGGAAATGTTACTTGTATTCAAGTATAATTAATATTTATCTTTTTTGTTTTTATTTAAATTTTTATATTATAGATTGCTGCTAATGCAGAAGATAAATTATTTATTGCAACACCATGCTGTGTTCAAGCTCTGAATAATATTTGGTATGATAAAATTCAGTCACAAGAATCAAGAATACGAAATTATATTTTATTGGCTATTGGCTTTTTCTCATTTGGTCTTCTTGCTCCGTTTTTGGTTACTTATCAAAAATGTATACCGGTTAGAATATATTCTTATTTAAGTCTATATAAGGGAGGGAAGGAGTGGGCGGATAATATTTGTGTGATACATTCTACAGTTGCAAACAGATGTCGTAACGAGAAATTATCCTAGACTCGATAAATTAATTAACTGATCTAATAATACTGATATCAAAGTTATCACATTCAGATGGAAGATTAAAGGGAAGAAAAATAAAATCATCTTCAAATTAATTTGATATGTATTGCATATGGAATAGTGAAAGTTAAGTCTATGAGTTTATGTCAATTCAATCAATCTCTATTCTTTTGCATTGGTTCTTCATTCCACATAGTTTTTTTCAGATGATGAACTTACTATTAGGAGTAAAATTTCGTTGTGAATATCTATAGATTTTTTACATTTATCTTTTGATTATTTTGATAAAAGCACACAGAAGTTATTGTCAACAAACTTTATTAGAAAACAATCGATTAGAAACAATGTTATCTCACTTATATTCGAAATACAATATTAGATGCATGTAAAGTCAATTTCGCTCTTAAAAATCAATGTTATTTATAACACTTACGAGGACGAAGTAATAAAAATGTCAATAAATGATAAAAGTATAGAAAAATAGATTATGGTCGAATCTTTCACAAACAAAATGAGTTTTTACTTGGTAGAAAAATTTTCATCACCTTCTGTTTGAAAAATAGACCTTATTTTGTGCATTAAGTTAGAATTTCAAAACAAGTACTCAGACATGCTCTTTCAAATAAAAAAAAGTAACATAGAGAACGAGAGAGCCTATAGAGAATTGTAGTATGATTGATAATTTTCTCATAACCTTCCATCACTATAGCCGAAACATGTTCTGAAAATTTCACGCAATTGAAATGTACCTAGCTTGAGTTAGAGTAGAGTCTCAGACCATAGTAGCTGTTATTGATTATTTCTATGGTCATCCAGTTGTTCAGTTTACCGTTCAAATCAGATGAACGAAGTGACTATTTGTTCAAGTATTAGTTTCGATTTAGAGACTAGAATTCATTTATATCACATCTCAAATAGTGCTTCAATACTTGTTTTGTTTATCTGATTCTATTTTGTATAGATTTTCTGAATTTATGTCCTGATTTATAAGATAATTTGCTCAACACTATAGGACATTTAACTATAGACTTATGATCAGAGTCTAGAGAAGTCTTTATTCTCGTTGTCACGATCTCGGTAAGGTTTTATTATTTAATCTTGCGTATGTCTACAGATTGAAACTATTCTAGAGATGTTCTATATAGAAATACGCGTAAATCTTACTTTCAGTATCGATAACAGAACCAAAAAAATCTTACTCTCGCACATCTCTATTCCTCAGTGTAATTGTTTTAATGATCAATTTGGACGATGAAAAGATGAAAATAAAAGCTTTTCGATAAATTAACAATAACTTCTTTTTATTAGGGATCAAAAAATGAACCTCTTAATCGAAGGTATGTTACTTGAAAAAAATAACAATTTCATAATAAATTTTAATTAATTTAGTTTACAAAGTTGTGGTATAGATTATTCTGATCCATATTCACTTGAATATCCTCATTTTATCAAACAACGACTAGTTAATCAATATATGAATAAAGTGAAAAATTTTCATCGAGCATTACTAATGAAATATTGTTATCATTGGGTATGTATTAAATTTAGTTTTTTTTCTTGTTGAACAACATTAATTAAGCTTATTTTAGATGTTTTATTGTTTTTTTCTATTACTTTTTTCCTATGTGCTCTTATTTAATTTTCAACGACCAACACATGAGAATCCATCAATTCATTGGACTGAAATTTTAACAATTATTTTTATTACATGCATGTTAATCGAAGAAATTCATTATGTAAATATTAATTAATAATTAAATAAAATATAAGAATTTATTTTATTAATATTTTAGTTTATCTATCTAGATAATTTAAGTTTTCTAGGAAAATGTAGAAGTTATGTTAGTAATCTATTTAAAATAATGAACCTACTTGGATTTATTCTATTCTATATTGGATTAATTCTAAGATTTGCATATGCAGCTACGGATGATGAATTCATTGCAGCTAGGTAAGATTTTTCCTGGTAAATAATTTTTTTTTTCATACAAACCCTATCAATTACATTCTATGTTCATTCTGCATATTAGAATAAAATGTATTTAAAGAGAATAGTAACGGAGTCAGGATTTTATGCTAAGAGTTCAGCCTAGATATGAACAATATGATCTCGCTCAGACGCAGGAAGTGGAGATGTACGCTCTGTCAACTTTCGCTACTGGATTAGACGAAGATAATTTGTATGTAATTGAATATTATTAAAATTGAACAGAATCATTTCAAGTTAATTAATATAGATTAAGGAAATATACTTTTCATTTTTAACAGTTGATTCTTATCCACAATTTCTCACATAGATAAATACATTTTATTATTATTATTATTAGGGGACAAATTAAATGTTCAGTAAAATTTGTTCAGTATTGTATTCAAATGTTTAGTAAAGAAATCAAACGATCAGTACAAAATTCAATGTTCAGTAACTATTTCGTTTATTCAGTTAATTTATTACTTGCACAGTAAAATAATAAATCGATCAGTATTAAAATTAAAGTTTCCGTAATCAATTCAGTTTGCTGGTTAAAAAATTCATTTACTCAGTAAAAAGTAGTATTATTATCAGTAATCACATATTTTTTTCTATGAAAATATTTTGATTCAAACAGATGAGCGATTGTCCACATTGACTGATGACGACATCATAAGTCAACATACTATGTTATATGGTAACCCTCGATAATTATATACATAAGTTGTATCACGGATGGATGCCATGTTTTTTTAACCTACTTTTTCTATTCTAGTGTAGTTGTTCGATCTTTTACAGTGACATATAAAGATGAATACATTGTGTTCTCTCTTTATTCTCCATGTAACAAAGGTGAAGAAGATTCTCGATATCGTCCCCTTATTCGTCCCTTTGCCTATTCCTGTATAACTAGTTCGTTTCTTCTAAATAAGTTGAATTCTGAATAACCATAATTACTATTGTGAATTTGATGTTACAATGGGAACGGTCTTAGAAATTGTTAAAGTTCCAACTTATGTTTCTGATGAAGGAATGGATACAAGTGAAACTATAGAGGGTGTAGGGTGTGGGTATGGGTGCCCTAGTCGGCTCTCCCCAACAATATCACTGGGGAGCCCTGAAAAATACGAAATCCTCGGGGAATCCCTGTCGCGGGTCCTCGGGAGAGTTGCATATCTCAGGAATCTCCTAAAACTCCCCGAAGAGTCCCCAAATTTTATGGAGCCCCTCTAAAATTTTCATAAATTTGAAGGTTTTACAGAATTCTAATGGTGGTTTTCCTGGGAGACCCGGATGATACTTATCAATTCCCTGAGGAGCCCCAAAGAATTCACCACGAAGTCCCTGAATCCCATTTTACCTCCCCCAGGGACTCACGACAGGGATTCTTCTAGGAAGTCTCGACTAGGATGTGCATGTTGATCTCGATGTCACTTATCAGAACAGATTAACACCCACACATCCTCTTTACTGAAATAAACTAATAAAAAACTGAACAGAAATAGATTAAATACTGAACATTTTTAAATTAATTACTGAAATTTTTATATTGTTTACTGAACTTCATGAATTATTTACTGAACAAAAATTGTTTTTTTACTGAACAAGAATTACTGAACATCTGATAAAAAATTTACTGAACATTCATAATAAAACACTGAACGATTAAATACAAGCCTTATTATTATATAGGGTGGTGATGGCTTTTGATCTTGAAATTTGGTACCTTCGTTCGCTATCATTTATTATTGTTATACAATTTCTTGGACCACCTCTTGTAGCTGCTGGAAGAATGGTATTGACAGACCTTTTTTTTTATTTGAATAAAAATAAATCGATTTTTTCTTTTATCTAGCTTAAAGATCTTTTATTCTTTATGTGCATTATTTTTATTGTTATGACTGGTTATGGTGTTGCTTCTCGTTCAGTGGTTTACTATCCAAATCCTAATGCATTCAATGATACGAATGTCAACATTGCATTTGATGGTCGAAATATTTTTCGTCAAATTGCCTATCCTGTTTATTATTTAATGTATGGACAATTTGGCAATGAATTATCTGATCTTGATAGTAAGTAAACAATAGGGATACATTAACTGATTTAATGATTTTCACATTTGTCTTTTTTTTTTTGATACACCTCCGATTGCTATGAATACGAGTTTGGTGGAAAACATAGAAGATCAAAATAGCGGAAAGGAGAACGTCACACAGGGAACATAAGTTTTTCCTAATTCTAAAATCAAGGAGAAGCATTTTATTCAAATATGTAGAAAACAATGAGTAGTATTAAAATTACAAAAAATATGTTTATTTTGTTTTTTCTTTGGTTCTCCAATCAACAAAGATAATACGGTCAGCAACTATTTGAAATTCATTTCAGCATTTTAAAATCTGACACTTATTTGATATCAAAAAGGAAACAACAGTATGCGAGGTTGATGATAGACTTATGGCCACAATTTTCGTTCTCGTAGCCATGATAGACTAACTATTCAGTCTATAGTAAATGAATGATTATAATGATATTAAGATAGAGTAATCAGATCAACGAAACGACAATCAATAACAAGTCAAAATGGAAAATATACGTTTCCTTTTCGACATTTTCCGTCAATTATGAACAATCAATACAGTCCACTAATCTTTGATTTAGTAACGGAGGAAGCAAATTGAATGGACGCATTTTGTATTTCAATTTTTTAATTATTTAATTCATTATATTAAAAATAAAATATACGACAAAATGCAGTATGAAAATTTCTATAATTTACACAAGATGGGTTATCTTATAGTTATCGTTTCTGTTTTCAAAATGGGCAAAGTTTTGTGCGACCAAATTTCGATGCTGCAAAAATTGATGACACAAAATTTTACTTTTTTTCTTTGTTTTGATAAAGCATATCAAATAATGAGAAGATGAAATAACAAAAAATGAATTCGTCATTTATCTAAATAAATTATATTTTTCACACAGTCGAAATTTGGTTGCACAAAGATTCGTCTATTTTGAAAACAAAAACTGCAACTTTAAAATAAGTAATCTTATATAAATTGTAGAACTTTTCACGCTGCAATTTGTTGTATATTTTGTTTTTTAATACAACACATTAAATAATTGAAAATTGAAATACCATTCAATTTGCCTTACTCATTAGTATACGAAACACACATTCTTATTTGAATAATGCTAGTAATATTCTCAAAACTTGAACAATTAATCATGATGAAAAGACTTTAGAGAAGCAAATCATATAAACATATGAGTTCATGCTTGATAGAAATATAAACCAACGAAGATTTTAGAAGCAAGTGTCATAAGAATACTTGTCATGAAATCCTTTAATACGACTTCGATTGTATATAAGTGCTATGCTTTTTCATTATTATATACATAAATATTGACTCTTTCGACTTATGCTTAATTAAAGACTAATTGGCACATCATTTTCTTATTTTATGATGGAAAACTTGAAGAATTTCGAATTAAGTTTCATGCTATAAATATATATATATATGTATACTGAAATTTTAGTATATTCAAATTGTAAAAGCTTTGCCTTCAAAAGAAGTCCGCTCTGATTCTAGAACGAGATTTCTTTGTTTTTCTAGCATTTTACAATTTTCAAGAAAAATTTGTATTCTTCATTCAATTAGACGAAGATTTTGTTTTGTTTTCATATTCCTATTCATTCATGTTGCTACTAATAATGATTCAGCGGAACTTCGTTTTTTAGGTCTAATTTTTTTAGTGTATGTAGAATAAGTCAACATACACCTATTATTTAAAAACAAAAAGTTAAAATCTATCTCTTTACGTCAGATACCTTCGGATAATAAACATTATTAATAAATTTTTTTTCAAATAGCATATCCTGATGCCGGTTGGTCAATTGCAACACATATATTACTTGCTGCTCATATGCTTTTTGTGAATATTTTACTTATTAATTTGCTTATTGCAATGTTTAGGTAAGTATTGAATATAATTGATAACTATACAAATGAAATAATAATTTTGAAGTAAACGATTTGATCAAGTATATGAAGATACAAAAAATATTTGGCATTCTCAACAATATGTATTTACACGTGAATATTTTATACGTTCACCATTTTTTCCACCAATAAGTCTTATTTATGATATTTTTCATCTATGTCGTATGATGGTCTTTGCTATAGCACGAGTTTGTTCGAAAAATTTAATAGATCATCGAGCGAAAGTATTTAGTAGGTTAAAGTTTATTTTATTTTATTCTTTAGAAATTTAAATATTTTTTTTTTGTAGAAATAATTCCTATAAATAAAGATTTTATTAAAGATTGGTATGAATTTGAAGGTGCATCAACATATGAATATGCTCATGCCGAAGCAAAAACATCAAAATCTACATTATTAACGTAACTTAATGAGAAACATGAAACAAGATTTTAACGTGAAATTTTTTCTTGATTTAGATCAATTCAAGGTTTATACCTTGATAATATTGGAAAAGTACAAGAAACACATGATAATAAAAATGTTTCAATTGAATCAATTACTAATCTAAAAAGAATACAAGATGAATTAACAAAATTAAGTCAATCGTCTGAAGAAAGTACACGACAAATGCAAGATAATCTTGCCAGATTGAATCAATCATTGGAAGAAATTAAATTCCATTTGTCATCACAACGGAAATAAATTTCTTGAGTTATTAATTTTTTGTTTTAATTTATATATAAATATTTTTTGAATGCACTATCATTAATAATTTATGAATGAAGAACACAATCATTGTGCCATGTAATAACAAAAATGGACAAAAATAAATTAAATAATAAGAGAAAAACTAAATTGTTGTATTTGATATATGCGATGTCGAATGTTTATATGCATATTCTAGTATACTTTTGCTAGGAAAAAGTAAATTCTCTAGGAAGTTGTATCTAGAAACTTTCTGAGAGACTCATGAGAAAATGTATGAATGCATTAGTCATTCTGTTCTGCATCTATAATAGAAAATAAGATAGTAAACATTGAAAAATCAAATAGTTCTGTTTTTTTTTTCTAATTAGTGGTTTTTCTTAGTAATGAATACAAGTCCTCTAAAGGATCCCATATTATTTTGACATGTGTTAGCATATGATCTGAGCGACTCATTCAGCGATATGAGATCTACTGAACGATTTTTATTGATAAAAACTAAACAACAAAACGGTATTGTTATTAAGCAGAATCATCAAAAAATGGTTCTGATTGTAAACAGGATATGTCAAGAATTTTCTAAAGCATTTAAAGATTGGTTCTTCAAAGTAGTTCAGTCTGGTATAAAAGGCGTCAAAATTCAATGATTTATCATAAAATCTTATTACATTTGTAACGGTAAATTTTGCACTTGAAGAGGACTTCCAGGTTGAAAAAAAATGTGTTGTCTAACGATGAAAAATGTAACTCCTTAAAAACTCGAATCCTCATTCGATTTTGTTACTTTATAAATCTTTATTAAGACTTTCAGAACTATTGGACATCCCAAAAAAAAGACAGACACGTTGATGCATAGAAAACTAATCTCGAAATCGGATGAAACGTTTTTGAAAGTCAAAATAACCTTACAGATAATGTAGAGCGAAGTCTTGCATTCAAGGGAACTGCTCTCTAAATGCAGAAGAATATCAGATAGACTTTATCGAACTTTTCATCACACAATTTGTTTCAAAAGCCGCGATAAATGACAACCCAATCTATCTTTTAAAACTACATTGCGTTATATCAACTATTGATATCGACCTAAACACAAAAAAATTAAGTTTTTATTAATCTTTTTACGAGTTAATTCTAGTTGAAAATTTTCACTTGATAGAGAGATTTTCGTGCCTCCGCTTTTTGTAGGGGTAAACTAGTCACATTTGAAAACTGTTTTGTATCATTTCGTTTTTTTTTTCATTTGATTAGAAATACTAGCAATACTATCACGATATGTTAATAATAAATCTTTATCTGTTTTGTTGTTAATATTGTTTCATTTATGTTTTTATCAATACATTACTCACATCTGGCGTAGTTGGACACACACTGACACCGACACCCTCTTTATAAACTACTTCAAAAAAGGAGAAAACGACAATTTTTCAAACATAGTGTCGATTTCCCTCAACACACTCATGAATTCGCTATGTTATTAAGTTTCTTGTGCTTCAAAACAGTACC